>QFEN01000403.1:5994-59029 GCA_003316125.1 Auricularia polytricha
GCCCTAATATTGACCTTGTTAAACCTCGCAGCTCTAGTCCTAGTCCTGCAGCAACAAACGTTCTGGCACAATGAGCCGCCGCATCCCCCCAAGGTAATATGGATACTTTTCGCTTGTGATCAAACAAACTGAACATGGCAGGTTCTGAAAATTCATCCAATTGACAGCAGGTGTTCCTACGAGCACACAACAGCTACATCACGGGATACACGAGTCTTCGCGCAACCTTTATCTTGTAGTCTTGGCACAATCGCTTTCTTCAGTTCTTGGGACGGACAACCGTCCGACTGTATATGCCGCACGGGATGATCCTGCTTGGAGGGTATTGTCAGCTTGCAAATCCTGCAGCCGTGGATACCATTATCTCAGTATGCGACTTAACACAACTCTTCCAGTCTAATATAACGAAATACATCACGGTCTGTCTCTGGCCGATTCAACGATAAAAGGCTGCTCGGTTGATTGACAATCCAAACAAATGTTTGGCACAACCGGATCTAATCCAGACAAGACAATGTGGGAAAGAGGGGCAATATTGACGGACAGCTGTATGCAGGCGGCCTTCCTGGGAAAAGTGGAACGATATAGCCGTAGGTGATATCGCCCGAGCGCCTGTTTAGTGAAAAAGTTTTGATCTTCCGCTCGAGCCTGACGTTGACAGGGAAATGATCGAGATAATGAGATTCTTGTCGTCTAAGTCGTGGTACACATGCATAGTCCTTATGCTCGATAACTTTTCTGAGCTGAAGCGCTGAAGACTGACATAGTCTCTTGGCCACAACTGATCACGTGATATCGTTTGCTCTTATTTTAAATTTGCATTGGCAGTTGCATTTGACCTCGTCGCCGCAAAGTTCCAACTTTCGTGCCATGCTGCCCTGCGGACCGTCCCCGTCGAAATGCACATCGTTGACATTCGTGATTAAACGCCACATATCGCGAGCTGCCTCAAAACACCACGTCCGTATGCGCGCCCTCGTCTCTCTATACCACCAGTGCGACTCCTTTGTAACTCCTGAAAACCTCTCCCAGAAAATAGACCAAGCCTTTGTTCCCCAGTCAAATAGCGTCAACTTAACCTCCAACTTCGACAAACGTAGTTTTGCAGAGCTGAGGAGGTTAGTTGCCGAAAGAGAAGAGGAGCCACGCCATTTCTTCGGAAGGGGCAACAAGCCGTCTTCCACTGGCCTAGGGGTAGCACTGTCATCTTCAAGTCCCAACAATGATAATCAGAGAACGGCGAGGGCGATGGAGGCACTTGTAGGGATGAGCCAGGATGGGAAGCCGCTGTGGACTGCAGTCCAGAAGAATGCACCGGAAATAGAAAAGCAACTGAAGGAAGATCAACCGCATGGCGTTTAACTAGGTAGCTTGATTCATATCTCTCTTAGTCCAATCTTGACTGTATGTCCAGAATTGTCACTTGGCCTGCGGATGTTTATGCAGACTTCCATTTAATGCGACTTGGCCCTATTTTCGTCTCCATACTTCACTATTAGCTTATTATATTGATGTGCTTTGGACATCATCGTGGACCTGTAATTGTGACCGAAAGCCAGGTGGTGAGGCGCGATGAGCAATGCGTGAGCTCACTGGGACCAACCGGGGCCGCTAAATAGTATATGAACAACTGTCTTCCGTACTTAAGACTAGTACAGTAGATAAGCCAAAACTACTAAGTTCCGCTGGCAGTGTGGCCGCGGCCCGCCAGGCTACTTGATAGTGTACAGGACTGCGATTACCCGGCCCTCAACACTCGATCCACCATGAGCTCCGCGCTGACTGGTAAACTCAGAGCTTTTGTACTTGGTTCGCCTAATGCCAAAAAAGTCTACCAGAATCTCAAGGCTGCTGACATCCCAGTAACAACCGCCGAATGCAGGTCCTGCGCCGACCCTTGCGATCAGGGTGAGCACCATCAGAATACTCCCTTTTCATGCGCACCAGCATTGATCTGTAGACCACGATGACTTCTCTAGCAGATTGGATATCGACATGGACTCGGACATGCTGGGATCAGTGAAGCCCTACCGGCGACAGGTGCGTACCTGGCGCTTGCGCACCGATTGCGGCTTTTTGTAGTATTATTTGCTGATCATTATGACACAGGTGATCATATCAACTGGCAAGACAGACTGGGCGAACGAAGTGACCGAAACTGAAGGCACGCTTGCCGCCTTCTTGAACACTGTCAACTCTTCCTTAGGCACCTCAAAGAAGCCCAAGTCCAACAACGATTCCTCACCACCTGGTCTATTCTCTCATGCCGAAGCGGGAAGGCTTGCCATTCTCAATGGAAGCCATAAGACTTTCTCTCATGACGAGTCGGAAGAGACCGTCATCGTGCTTCCAGACTTTATGGTCGTATCTGGAGTTTCACGCACTTTGGCGGGCGCTGAGGCATTGTGGAAGGCTGCTCTTGACTCGTCTCTTGATCGGGCAGGGGTAACTGCCCGAACGGACAATCTGAACACATGGGTTCTGCCGTACTCATGTCTGATATTGTTGTGTAAGTTCCGCCCACCGGTCTATGAAGTAAATCTCATCACAGGTTTCCATCAGGCTCGCACAAAAGACGAGATAAACGATGTGCTGTCGCAGCGCCAATCTTAGAGCAGAGTGAGTCCGTCACACTCCTTCCATAGACATTTGGCATCATGTTAACGCCTGCGAAAGCCTTCCATCAATATCTCGAGCGAGAAGGCTGGGAAGTCCATACCGATCTGCACGATCTCACCTCTGAACCCTCCCTCGAGTCGCAAGCTAGCTCAACCACAGAACAGGGACAATTAATCGAGACTCAGCTTAAGTCTCTTCGCGCCGAGCACAAAGCGCTGATCTTAAAGAACTCGCATGTCGGCGGGCATAAATTCGCAGGCAACTGTATAGTGAGTAGTTCTTGTTGTCATCTGAGAGGTACAGTGACGTCGATCTTGCACAGATCTACACTCCTCGTGGAGCCGGTGTATGGTATGGACGTGTGACGCCCCATGAAGTAGAATCGATCGTCAAGCGCACAATCATTGATGGCCAAGTCCTCCCAGTTATTCTTCGTGGTGGGGTGGACCTCGCCTGCCGCGGACAAAAATCCCTGTATGATTGGTGACGAAACCATCACCTAGATACTCGTGATGGATGCTGTAAACATGTGGGGCGGAACTCACGCATGTTTTGCTTGCAGCCACCCAAACGACGAAAGGAATACAGGACAAATGAATTATTACAGCTCCTGTGACATGTGGTACGTTATACTATAGAACAGCAGTGATAACAGAAGCAGGTAAAACAATCCAAACGGATGGACAATCGTGTTGGACTCGAACAGGAGATATATAACCTGTTCCATAAAGAGGATATGAGAAAGCGTGAGCAAGGGGGGGAATTGCATGGGGAAAAGTGGCGAGAACAAATATGCGATTAAATCAGATAATAGTGATGGGAGGAGGCACAGTACCTCAAGCGGGTAGTGTGAGTGCATGTACCAAATCATGCAAGGTCCAAATTAGTCCATTTCCTTCTTCGACGACTCGATCGAACAGAAGCTTTGTACATGCGCGAGGCGCCGACCGCCTTGGGCGGCGTGCGCAGCCAACACATCATACAGCTATGTCATCATCAATTCCTCTTCTTCGGTTGGAGTACCGTCCCACGAAACTCTCCTCTTCAAACTCATCCTCTGTGGTCACCTCTGGGACCTCATCATCCGCCACTGCCTCATCGTCATCGTCATTAGGTTCTCTACCCATGAGATTCATTTGCATCACCACACTTTCGCCTCCAGAGTACGTGAACCCGCGGAAATTCTCTTGTACGCTGTTCGTCAGCGGCGACCCTGCTATATCTTGCTTCTTCCGCGATCCGATCTGGATGGCACGTCCCGCGCCATTACCATTGACAGTAGGTAAGGGGGAAGGGGGGCCCGCCGGACCGTTCGGGTTTACGCCATTAACATGACGGTCACTACCCAGCGGTCCGTTCGGCATGTGCGATCCTGGCAAGCCGCCCTGCGTTTGCGTCCAGTCTTCGCTAGGATCTTCTTCGTCTGGACTTCCATGCCCGTCGAGGCCCACGCCGACCTCTTTGATATCAGCAGTTGTAAACTCCGGATCGAAGTTCGCAGTCGACTCATCCGACTCTACGACAGGCTTGAACGGTGGCGTCACCTGTTTCAGGAGAAGAGCTTTCCAATCTATACATGAGAAGAATGCGTGTTCTTTCAGTTCTGCGGCATCGCGCTGTGCACCTAAACGATGTTTGGGATTTCGGTTTAAAAGCTTGATAAGGGGCTGTCAGAGATGTCGAAACGAATGAAATGACGGCACTCACCCCCTTCACAAACATTTTGCCGTCTTCGCTGATGACGTTCCTCGGGAACCGAATCTTCCCAAAACAAATGTTCTTGTACATTTGTTGGGTGTCCTCGGCATAGAATGGACTCCAACCGCAGCACATCTCGAAGAGGAGTACACCCAGCGACCAAAAGTCGACGAGTTTGCTATATCCATGCTCGTCCAAAAGCACTTCAGGGGCAAGGTACTCCGTCGTGCCACAGAATGTTGTGGTGAGTTCGTCGGGCCGTAGATCCGCCTTTGATAACCCAAAATCGCAGAGCGCGACATGGCCAGTGGCGTCGAGAAGAATATTTTCCGGCTTGAGATCCCGGTACACAATGTTGTATCTATGCAGATGCTCCAGGGCCAGAACCAGCTCTGCGATATAAAACCGCGCACGTTCTTCGGAGAAACGTGTCTCTTTCTGGAGGTGCCAGAACAGCTCGCCACCGCTCTTGAAGTCGGTTATCAGGTACAAATCTGTGTCCGTCTGGAAACTGAACTTGAGGCCAACTAGAAATGGAGATTCTAGAGAACGTTGTAGGATCTTTCGCTCTCCGATCGTGTGTGCGACCTCCTTCTTCGCAACGATTTCTCTCTTGGAGAGAACCTTCATAGCATATATTCGCTTTGTATCGCGTTTCCGGACTTGGAAAACCTTCCCAAAGGTGCCGCGTCCGATCAATTTGAGGAACTCGAAGTCGCGTGGGGTAAGCGCGCGTTTGGTCTGTCACGTGAGAATCAAGAGTGAGTGAGAATCGTTGTTAGGAGGGATGATTAATTTGTGCGAAAGGGAGGCCGAGATCGTGGGGTCGGTGAGAATGAAAGAGGCTAGGCTGGTGTAACGTACCTTGTATTGCTCGAAAGTGATTTGTACCCGCATTTCTCCGCTTATGACTTCGTTCTCGAACGGCCGAAGTCTGTGTGTAAGCAAATGGCATTAGTAAACGGAATGACGGGACGACAGTTGACAAAGCAAGTGGGAAGTTGTACGAGAGGGCTACGTACTTGTACCATTGATCAACAGTATGGTCATGGATGAGCACCGGCTTGATTTGGACTGTGCCGAGAAAGAGATGTTCCGCGACGCGGTCATAGAGGTTAAATGAAATAAGGGATTCTTCGGACGTAACATCACTGTCAAGAATTGGAAAGAGAAATTTGATAAGTTGATTATCGATACTCACAATGACACCTCGTGTTTCCACACAGGATTGTGGGCGGATAAGCGACCAAAAAGGCCTTGAGTAGTGGAAGGAAGGTTGACGAGTAAAGGTTGTTTACATGAAACAGATGATGAAGGGGAATTTCCGGCACTAGCCTTTCCTGGTGGACGAGGAACACCGATAGATGAGAGAGTTGATAGTGCAATAGAGGAAGACGCCCGAGAGAGAGCCGTCGCGGTGCCCTTGACCTCTTTGTCCATCTCGTCAGTGGGATCGCGACTTACGAACTCGTTCTGCTCGAATTGAACGACGACATATGGGCGGGAGCGTACGGAGGTGACATTAAGACCACGGGCAGATATGAGCTTGACGTGGATCTGTCCCTTTGACGTCCCCGTCGAGTGCGGGGCCGCCGTTGAGGTAGATGCGATTGAAGATGTCCTGGTCGAGGGGGACGATGACGATGGCGTATTGGATTTATTCTCCATTGAATCTGAGAGGTTGGCTGATTTTTTGGTGTTGCGCATGGAAAAATCTGGTGCATGAAGGGAAATTTGAGTTGTAGGAATACGAGCGGCAAAAGCACCGGATGAATGCGTTATAGGACCTGGCGGCGTGAGATCGGCGTTCGCCGTGGTAGGATTGTAGGAGGGAGAGGTTCCAAGTAAATGGTGGTGAATTGACCCGCCTGGTGATAATAAAGTTGGGGTTGCAACACCATTGCTCGACGTCAGGGACGACGAGGGTGAGGATTGGATTGGAGTTGATATTGACGGTACCTCGAAAGGATTAGGACGCTCACGGCCGTCAGGATAGGCGCGGGGTGTAATCTGGTCAGCGAGAATAGATGGCCAGAGTTTTATCATTTTTTGAATCGGGAAAAAAGACAGTGTTGAGGATGATGATGATGATGATGAATGAGATGAAGATGGATGATGGGTGGACTTATCGGAGACTGATGGAGCCCTCATTTCTGATATAGCAACGGGTCTGTGGAGCACACTACTGGTTTAAGAAAGAATATTCGTCGTGCATGTCTTTGAAGCTGGATGGCAGCATAGTACTTGTAAATTTTAACCGAACATGCAATTTTGCGATATCTGTCAATTTTCATTTGACCACCCTAAATTTTATGTCTCAGACAGAGTCTCGATCTTCAACAGCTCTTCGCAAGTATTCCCTGGCCCAGCGCAGAAATCCCATTCCCCCACCAATCATAGATCCAAGCAATAATGCACGACTCCCACTACGCCACGGTAATCGGTCTGGAACAAATCAATTAGCAAAATCATATGTATAACCACAAACTGTTCAAAAAAACTTACACACACCCGAGAACGCCCCTGCAGTACCCACTCCAGCTCCAAGCTCTTTCAAATCATCCCAGGGCGTCCCACACCGCCCCAATCCGTCCTCGATCCCAACCCAGACAAGTGCAGTTGCTCCAAGTTTAGCCGCGTCCTTACCACCAGATTTCAGTCCAGCAGCCATTTTTTTGTAATTTTTCGTTTTATTGTATAGATACCATCCGCGAATTGTCTTTGGTGGCCGGTGTGCATTTTCGGCGAGAAAACGGAGTGATGCAAGGCGAGATCCACGCACTGCCCCGATGAATACCCCCACGAATGCTGCGGAAGCGGGGACAATAAAGTAGCGGGACTGCAAAATCGGGGTCACGTCGTATGGCTCGTCGTCGTAGTTAGACATGATCACGGCGTGCTACTGCGCTTAGAGAATCCGATGAAGAATTGCAATGACGCTGATCGCCGGTTTCTAAATGAAGTCTTCAAAGGCACGATGACGTCTTTAGGCTTGATGCGGAATTACCGCGCGATGGCAAGCTCAACGCACCACCCGGCCCGCAGTAAAATACCTAAACAATATTCTACACAGTTATCCCAAAACATGACACTCGTCAGAGATGCGCCTTGATACCCGCCTTAGACAGCACAGCAACCTCCTTTTCCTTCAATTCCGCAGCACGCTTATGGAGTCCTGGCGCACGCTTCAACTCCCGTTGCCCAACCTGTTGGATATGAACCTAAAACGTGGGGTAAGACATTTGTTATTTTCAGCCATGGAAACATACTTCATCAGGTCCCTGTAAAAGACCCGTCAATCAACAGTACAAGGCGATACAGGAACAGAAGACGCACATCCGCCAACCGCAGCGTCCGCAGTCCAGCAAACATGCTCGCCAGTTCTTGATCTTGGCTCAAGCCCTCGGCACCATATGCTTGCATAGCGCGATCGACCACTCCACATGCCATTGCAGGCACGACGAACTAAATAAATAAATTGCATCAAGTATAGAGTAAGAGAGCGAATCAAGAAACCGTACCTTGGCAATACCGATTTCTTTCAGCGCACCCTTAGCCCGTTGCTTGTCGACCTTCAAGACACATTAATTCTGAACACCGCGACAAGGAACACAGGCACTCACTTGAAGGGCTGCACTCAGGACGAGCAGACGTGCCGACTCGATCTCAGCCCGAGACCGCGCGATTTCGGCTACGACCGTGCCTGAATCGCAAGTGAGCTCGTGTGAGCATTGATGACAATGAATAGTCATAGCCACTCGCCATGCTGGTAAAGGAACTTGTCAAAAGTCTTTCGGGTAGGGTCTGTGACGCGCTGAATCATAAGATCCAGAGCCCGCGATGCTGCACCTATTGAGCGCATACAATGGTGAATACGTCCTGGACTACCAGAAAGTCAGACTCGAGTACAGTTTAGTAACAAAACCTGATACTACATACCCTAAGCGGCCTTGAATTATCTCCAACAGACCGTAAGCCAAGACGCGAGAACGGTAGGCCGAAAACACCATTTACCTCGAATCCTCGTCCCCAGCCAAGCACCAAGTTGCTCACAGGCACTCTCACATTTTCGTATATGACCTCACAGTGCCCCTCGGGCGCGTCATCATACCCAAATACTTCCATGGGCCTAATGATCTTCACGCCAGGTACGTTTGCGGGTACAATAACCACACTTTGTTGCTGGTACACGTTCGCATTTTCAGGGTCGCTCTTTCCCATGACGAGGTGAAGTTTGGTACGCGGGTCGCCCGCTCCCGATATCCACCTACCCAATTACGATCTGAATCATGTCAGTCCAAGAAACTTGAACACGCACCATTTGTGGCCATTTATGACAATCTCATCGCCTTCCCTCTTGATAGAGGTCTTGATATTGCGAGCATCCGAAGAAGACACTAAGGACGTCATCCATGGTCAATCACCAAAGACCGCACGAAACCAAACACGAACCAAACCGCTCAGTCATCGAAAAAGCAGACCGAATTTCGCCGTTCAGCAGAGGAACAAGCCACTTCTTCTGCTGTTCCGGAGAACCATACCGCGCAAGCACCTCTTTACGCGCAACATTCAGGGAAATCAGGGAAGTAGCAAACCCTCGCACATACCCATGTTCCCGGTATCAGGGGCCGAACAGTTGACCGCCTCGGAAGCCATGTGTCCTCCGCGTCCGAGAATCTCAGCCATAACCGCATACTAATCCAATCGTCAGTGCATTTACAGCATAGAGTAATGAATGACGCACCTCGACATTTGTCAACGGAACGCCGTGCTCAGGGTAGTGCGTCTTACTCAGGAAGAGGTTCCACAGCCCAAGCTTACGTGCTTTTACCTTGAGCTCCTCGATTACGGGAATCACCGTCTTCCACCGCTGCACAGGGTCTTTAGGAACCTGCGCATGCGCGAGTTTCACAGATGGAATAATCTCGTCCTGACACAGTATCATTTACCTGTCGAATACGCAGTACTGCAGGGATCCTACCTGAAGGAACTGTACGAGTTTCGCGAGCGTTTCTTTCCCATAGGGAGTAAACCTGTCCTCAATCTGTACGACATGAGTCTTTCGCTACGAAACAGATACCATAAATCGCACGAGATTCCAGGATGCTTCCGAGGTTAGTTCTACAACTGGGTGAGGAGCCATTGCGTGATAGTTGGGAGTATGCGAGAAACACGACAGAGAACCACACAGCCTGCTTAAGCGATGGCCCGGGGCGCCTAATACTTGGATTCTCGGACTAACGGGAAACCTCATACCCGAGCCGGAGCCGGTGTAGTCGGCAGGATTGCTAAGTGGTATGTAATACAAGCCAAGCCCTCATCGACGCCCAAATTACTATTGTACTGGTATGGTCTTAGAAGCCCCGGAAGTCAAAGATTAGTAGTGGATAATTTCTGAGGGCGTAAAATGACATGGACTCTAAGTAGCAGAGTGGTCAATCAAAAAAAAACAGTGGAGTGTGCGTACACATGGATATCATTCATTGAGAATCAGATATTCCGAGTCGTAAGCAAATCGGGAGGTGAAGAGAGTAGAAAAACAACCGTAGAAGTACATTGTCAACTAAGAAAACACAATAGCAAGAAGCGTCCTATAAAGGCACTAAGAGTGCGGCGGTGAGGAGTGTTGCCCTTCGTGAAGCTCTGATGAGGCATCACCGAGGGTGAAGGGCAACTCAGGGTCGAACCCAAATGCGCCAGCATCAAAAGTTTGCCAGATAGAATCTGGTTCGCCACCTACTGAGTAACCATTCGAGTTGTAGTTGCGAATATAATCAAGCCCCAGGAACGGTAGTCCAGGAGCAGCAAATGAAGCGGTGGGCGGGGTGGTTGAAAGGCCCGAGTATCCTTGATCTGAAGAGTACCACGTAGTGTCCGTATTGGATTGTGAGTGTTCGTAATTGCCATATGGAAGAGAACTGCTCTGCGAAGGAGATGGGTACAAATCAGTCCCACGAGGCTCGACTGTATTAGTGTCCCACTGGCGCGTGCTCGAAGATATAAGGGGACTGTGATGCATGCCATAATCATATGGCGATGAGACATGCAGAGGCGAGAGAGGGGGCCCAGAATAACCATACGGCGGAGAACCCATGATATTTGGGCTACCCTCGTGCTGCTGCGGGGACTCGAGTGTGGACATTGATGGTGATGGGAGGTTCACAGACGCTGGTGAGCTGTGGGGGCTGGGTTTCGACTGTGGGCTGGAGAAGGTACCTTGGTAGCTCAAGCTTGGGCCTGCAATTCCCTCGCTCTCATCGTGGCCCCGTTTGCGTGATGTAGACCTGTTGCGTTGCGCTGTAGTCCGTAATAAATCAGCCAAGATTATCAGAGAGGGTATGTCTGCTTACATTCAACACGATAGGGGGATGAAGCCATCGGGCGACGGGTGGAAGCGGGATCTCGCGATCGGCTGATCTTCCGTGGCTTGCTCTTGATAGGTCGATTCACCGTTGGAACTTGACCGGGGGACGACACAAGCGACCGCCTTCGTTCAAGCATAGCAGGTGCAACAGGAGGTGGTGGCATGGGCATCATCTGAGGCTGTCTACTATCGCCATTGCCCTTCCTGATTGCTTCTTCTGCGGTGGTTGTCAGCTCTGCGAGCAGCTCCTTGCATTTACGAGCCCCCGGCCAATGTCCTTCCCAGGATTCGAGTGCCGTCAAACAACTCTTGGCCTCATCCATAGCGGCAGTAGCTGCTCTAGCGTCAGAGCAGTGCATGGCATAGAGAAGGACGATGACTGCGGAGCTAAAAAGATGTTGGATGAAGAAAGCAAGGTGATGTGATGGTGGAACCACATTGCTGATAGATGGCGCTAGTCGTATGCAGGAGCGGGCAGATGAAACAGCCCTGGCAGTGGATTTGGGTGATACGGGCTGGTCACGCTTGACCGGCAAAAAGTTGCGATGAAGCGTGGTTAAAACGGAATAGTAATGGCTGCAAAGCACCGCGCCCATGGAGACGTGTTTTTCTGTGACTGCCTCATTCCTGAACGTGGCAGGAAGATCGTCGCACCACTTGTTAAGCTCGTCGTCGAGCTCCTCTACGGAGCGCTGAAGTTCTACGCGCCTCTCTTGCTCGAGCACTTCCTTGCAGTTGTCGATAGCATAGACCTGCCGCAGAACCCGTCCCGCAATTTGGTACAAGGTTGTCAAAGCGATAGCGCCAGTCATGAGCGACGGATACTTTTGCGGGAGGTTAACTCCAGCGAAATAATCCGCTAAATTCTCATCGTCGATGGCAACAGGTAGTTCAACATCGCAGTCAGAGTCTTCGATACCAAGTGGACGGCCGAGAGCGAGAGCGAGCATGCGATCCAGGCAGTACACGCTCCACCATATTTTTCGCCGAGTCTCTTTGTCGGTGGTAGAGATTGTGAGGCGGCGCGGGGATCGCTGTAGCAAAGATTGATTGACCAGCCCGGACGTTAGAAATGTGCGGTGCTTACATGTAAACCTAAATCTTGAGCAGTTCGCACTGCTTGTCCCACGAGTAACCAGGCCTGCGGAAGACAGTTGACCGAACACAGGAACGAAGACATGAGAATGAAGCACTGGACGTGAGACACCTGAATGGATGCGTGGCTGATATAGTGCAATATGAGAGCTCTAGCGGGGTTTGTCATTAGCGAGGACGTCAAGTTTCCATGGCGGCCAGAGGCGTACCTCTCATAGTAAATCATCCCCGTGCCGCCATCATCTGGATTTTCGCAAGTCAGACGGGGGTCATTGACTAAGTGTGCCGCACAGGCGAACACTGCGAAGACGACGGAGATGAAAGAAGCCTCTGCTTGAATGAAATCAGTGTCATCACGCTTGGCCATTAATTGCTTGTATCTTGGCATGAACGAGGGTTTATCGAGGATAGGCATCAGAAAATGAAGGCGCTCGAAATAAGTTTCCACCTTGACGCGATGTGGTTAGATAGGACTGATAATTCGGGAAGATGTACTTACCAGCTTATCGCAAAGGTCCTCGTCTGGGTATTCGACCTCTTCTGGGCCTGGGAGAGCGTGAACCTTCCCAAAGAAGACAGAGGCTGGGAAATATAGTTTATTAACACTAGGGCCAGGCGCGCGTGGGTCTTCCTCCATCGGAGAGACTCTGTGGAGCGGAGATGTCGTGAGAGTACGGAAGGATTGTATGAGAGACATGGTGGAAGAGCCACCTATCCAGCGCATGTGGCCGTGCTCGTCCAGTGCGAGTTGTCCGAAAGACTCGGAGACATCGTCTTCCACTTTGATTGACGAAGATTCTGGGGAAGAGACGTTGCTGTGGGTGTCCGCAACAGCCTTAGATGACATTGCTTGGAGCACAGTAGAAGCCTGTGGAAAGCCTTCACTGCCCCCAGTTGAGGTTCCAGCAACCCCAGGCAAATTCAAGGATGGCCCCAGCTGTTCAAGTACAGGGGTAATCTGAGAGAAAAGCGATTCCATGTGCAAGAGACGCGCTTCCAGTTCCTGGACATAGCTATTGGTATGATGAGTGAAAGGGAGAGATTGATGGTGCAGGAACACCTACTGTCTACTTAAAGCCGCTCTGTCCTTGGTCTGAAGCCAAGTGCACTGCGATCCAGACGACTGGCACTGAGAGCAAGTGGGCTCACATCCGTCACACTTGATCTTCTTGCGTCTGCGATCGGCGCGATTAGTTCTTGTTGGGGAATAAAATGTGGAGGATGTTCGATCGACTTGCCTGCAACTTTCACATGCCCTCCAGACTCTACGTCGCTGAAGCTGTATTGGTTTTGCGCCAGCATCGGTGGGGAGAGGTTCATCCTCGATGCGTTTCTTCTTTGATTGGTGTGTCATTGAGTAAAAATCGTCGTACTGTACCACACGCTCAGGAGAAGCGTGGTATGTTGCCAGCAATTGACCTTGTGGTCGGGCGGCCGCAAGATATCTTCGGAAGGTGGTCGACGGGTCGGGCCGATACCACGGATTACTAAGCTGATTCATTGGCTGTGTTAAGGGCGCGGAGTCAGCGTTTTGTAAGTCAGACCAAAACGAGGACTCACCGTGGAAGGCTTACACAAAAGTCTGACAGACACAGGTCGGAAGTAGGTTCGGAGCGAAATTCTTGCCTACCCTCTGACGACGCTTGGTTCTCTTTATACCTCTGGTTTTCGGAAATGAATCTCATAGAAAGGACCTGCCGCGTCTCTCAAGTCTTCCGGGGACGTCTCGAAACCCGAACCCGTTGGAACCGGCATGCTTCATAGCATTAAGTTTATTCATCGTCTATACGTTTCCGAGCGAGTAGAGGCATTGCTCAACTTACGAATTGACTGTTAATCGATGACACTCTTGCCAGGCAACTCTTCGGGTTCTTGTCCCCCGATCATCTAATTGCTGTTCAAAACCTCTTGTCTACCCTCTAAATGGAGTAAATTCTATGTCTCGTATGTTATTGCGTCTCGCATCCGGCAACATATCTCGGATATGCTCAAACATTCTCAGGTCCATTAAGGGACCATGCTGCGCCATACAATTATGTCATGTTCTAGCGCATGGAATGTCTCTTGGAGTTAAATTTTCTTCTGGAAGTGCTCGTCAGCCCTCCGGAAAGTAATTCTCCCCGAGAACAAACATCATTATTTGCCTGTCTGTCGTCAATGATCGACTACATGTGACGAGAAATGGAAATGGACGAAGTAAAATAATGATGTTCTAACCTGCTCTCGTCTCTGCGTACGTATAAAATTTCATCTACTCCGCTCTTCACAATCTGGTTTCTAGGCAAAATTGTATCATGCCCCGCGTTCCTGCTCTGCGTTGTTTCTCCCGAATCCCTGGTCCCGACAGGGTCGAGAGTGAATTGGATATTGCATTCACCCTTCTTAGAGAATTACATTCCAGGCCTTCGGATAGCATTCAATGGAAACATAGGGTCATCCTGTACCAGTTCCATCTACAGCAATATCCCCAAACAACACCTTTCATAAGTGCAACTCCTTCCGAACCTACGATCACATTTGAGGTGTACGCTCGCCTCTTACTCTCTTCGACCTTTGACTAGAGCTTCTAGCCAGCATTCGCCTCGGGTGTTCGCCGGAACTTCCTCGGGATCTGTGAAGAGCACGGCCGCCTATCGTTCGGCCAAACGTTGAGATGCGTGATTGGACCTTAGTTGTGGTATCGTCGTTCAGGTGATCACACTGTGCTTCTGCCATTCCATCCTTCTCGACTGTTTGAGTTTGCCGATCAATTCGACGTAAGTTTTTGCCCTCACAGACGAGGCTTGTGAGTTATCTGAAGGTAGCACTGATCGCTACATCCTGTGAATTCTACTGCAAGTGTGTTCGTACGGCATCGTTTCTCCACTTACCATATGTGGTGTCTCTAACATTGTTCTTGATTGAATGATTCGTCTTGCCAACCAACGCGTGCAACATTTGGCTTGTGCCCTATGGCCATATGGCTCTTGCGGAGGCATACAGCCCATCCGTAGACCTTAATAAGTGCCCCCCCGAGCCTGTTGCGGGTGCAATAAATGATGTGATTTGAGCCAGCGCCTTGTTAGGTTTCCAATTTCACACTCGCATCCACCTTCACGTCATGATCGACTTGCATTCCGCCCTGGCGAGCTTCGTATCAAGTTTCCAATTAGCAACGTGATATGTGCTCCTATGTGTTCACATGCAACGAACTCGGTACATGACATGCGCAGTTTGCTGCTTTGGAGTCGCCAGCACATTGGATCCCCCAGCAATTCGTCTGGTCGACAGCATACGCATGAATATCCTTTTGTGTATGGTACCTTTTCAAGTTTTAGGATTTTATTCAACGTTAACGGTGCCATGCAATAAGGAACATTGTCACAGGAGTTGCTCATGGGGGATCTGCAGTACGTTATTGCTGGTTTCCGATCACCTTTACGGAAACATTGTCTGGCGGTGACTAGTGACTCCAAAACAAGGGTTACTATGCATGCACTTCCATTCTGATTCTAGTATATAATCCTATCTGTGGAGACGGTCAGGACCTCGTTTTAATAATAGTATGTACGACCATTTCGGCTGCGGAAGGAAGCTTGTCAAACTAACCAGGATCGATACGCTCCATGTATTTTCTCCGCCTTTCACAAGGTCCCCGTCAAGTCCCCGTAATACAATATATCTGAAATGATCCCATTGCGTGCATCTTAAAGCAGCGTAGGTTTTTGGCCAGACTCTAGATGCTAGTCGTATGGAGTTGACCTTGCTCGACATCCTAGTTAGAACTAGATTGGTTAGAGCGCCAAACTGCCCAAAAGAGCGGCTCTTCTTGGGACATGCCCTAAGCTTTTGGCCAGACCCTCGACATAGTCGACCTTGCTCGACATCCCAGTTAGAGCTTGGTTAGAGCGCCAAACTGCCCAAAAGAGCGGTTCTTCTTGGGACTTCCCAACTCCATATGGACGTGACAATGCAATGATTTAACCCAGCGTTTGGGCCAAGCCACCTCCCGAATGGAATGTCATGCCTAAATTTTGCACGAGGCACTGACTCCATGCTGGTCACGAGTTCAGTTGGCGTATGCGACTATCCGATCTGATACTCATTAAGGGGTTGTGCACGAGACACCCTTTCCGACGTGTCCTGCCATCTTGTGGAAGCTTTCTGAACAACGTTATAGCTTAAAGGTGTCCCATACGGCACAGAATGGAAGAAGGCAAAAGTAATTAATTGAGAAAACAAAATCACATCGACAGCATGTGTGGCAGACAAAGCACTCACAAATGATTTATTTGATCACCCTTGTCTTCCGTCATTCATATATGTGGGTGGCAGGTGCATATCACCTGTAAAACAAGGCAACGTGTCTCCTGTGCGAAAATATCGATATCTCACATCAATGACGGAGACATTCATGTGTAGGAATGCATCCTGAAAAAAGCATCTGAGCAGAAAGCAGTTCATCTCGCGGGCGCATGACGCCCATAGAGCAGATTAAGAGCGCCACCTCAAACAAGTTCTAAAGTTACTGGAGAAGCCACGAAGATGAGGATGATACAGCTTCCTTGCATAGCTTACCCACATATTCGTAGAACAGATGCTATTTCTCTCGTCTAAAGTGGCACAGTAATGACAGTGAATCGAGAGAAGCCATGCAAGCGCCCCAAGGACAAGAACTTTGATCAATGACAAGACGCGTGTGAGGCGCGGCGACCCGTAGCTGCAGTGTCAGCTAGAGCGAATAGCATTGAGCGAGGCGATAGCTGCGTTAACGCTAGTGCACGCCATTGGAACGAGGTACCTTCATGGCATTGCAAGGCTCGCTTTCCAGGCTGCCTGAATGCTTGATCTCATCGCTTGAAGGATCGTTTCAAGGCCTACGGGGCATGGAAGGGAGTATTACGTATTATCTCGGCTTTCGCATGGGCTGCCTCATGAAAGTTTCAGAGAAGAGTAATAGTTGTAGTGACCTGACCAATGCAGGTGGTGAGAACAAGTGAGACGTAAAGACAAATGGTATGTGTACTGAGGAACTCTGCCCAAATGTACTCAGGGAGTTGTAGCGCAATTGAATACTAGAAGGAAGGCATCGAAGTTGTTTGTCCATATTTGGCACAGCGTGTCAGTGGCCATGAAACTTTCGTTCTTGTCACAAGTACTATTGTCATGGCCGATATTGACGTGACGCAAACACCCACTGTGGAAGGTGTGGACCCTATAATTGACGATGGCGACGAATTTGAATCGAAGGTTCGCTTCCTCGTCTATTAAACCTCAACGTCTCAGACTTTGCACACCAGGAAATTCAGCTCATGAAACAACGGGTCGAAGAAATGGAACGCGAAGCAAAAAAACTGAGGGAGTTGCAGGCAGCTGCAGAGTCAGCAAACGGGGGATCTGCTACTGAGGCAGACCAAGGTATTCCGATGGAGACTGAAGAAGAAAAGTCCATCGCCGACGGCCGGAGTGTATTTGTTGGCAATGTGCGACTGTCTACGCCTTCCACCGCGGTAGTGACCTTGCTCATGTTGTTCTTTCCATCCAGGTGGACTATGGGGCAACCCCGGAAGAAATCCAATCGCACTTCCAGGCTTGCGGGACGATCAATCGTGTAACTATTCTTTGTGACAAGTTCACCGGACACCCTAAAGGGTACGTGAGGTTTTCGCTTCTAACACCCAGTTCGTCTTAGTTCTTCGCTCGCAGGTTCGCCTATGTCGAATTTGCGGAGCTTGATCACATAGATGCAGCATTAGCTATGGACAATTCCCTATTCCGCGGACGATTAATAAAAGTAGTTGCGCTCTCAAACATCAGGACGTCCTCTAATTATTCCCTTGTCAGGTAACCACAAAGCGGACTAATGTTCCTGGGTTCAACCGGGGTAGAGGACGGGGAAGTGGTTATCGCGGTGGATACCGAGGTGGTCACCGTGGTGGGTACGGGTACAGCCCCTATAGAGCACGCGGCAGGTAAGCTTTTCTCGATATCTCCCGTGCGCAAAGCTTAGCGAACATCACAGAGGGCGCGGACGTGGATTCTAATTACAAACCTGAGGACCTTGACGCGCATAGCGCGGCGCAGCCTTTCGTGTCCTGTATGTCAGTTGTCCTCTGTTCTTACGTGCACTTTGGAAACCAGGCTGTGCGACTTACGAATCGACTTTTGCCGCGCTCTATATCTTGTTTTTCTCGCTATGTATTATTTTCATACATACTCTGCTTGCTCTACAATGCAATTGTCGATAATTACCGCGCGGGACACTGGGTCGGCATTTTCCGGCCACCATCTATTAACACCAAAGTACGAAACTTGAACGGAAGCTGAATCACTTGCGCGACTGTCACTATGTTCCCAAAGCCATGTAGAACATTCATCAGACATTTGTCGAGCAATACTACAGCATATCCTTTCTCGAAGGTTGTCATACTTCCGCCGCCGCCGCCAGCAGTACCTGCTTCGCAAATGGAAGCCTTGCGTCAAGGCAAAGGCATAATGGCTTACTTGCAAAAAAGTCTCCCGCATCCTGCAAAGCAACAATGGCTTGCTACATGGTTTGCCAGGAGACATCCGGACCGACTTCTTCCTGGGTCGGTTTTGTCCGTCACCCTCGAGCATGCACCTACTACTTTCTCTGGGGTTCTGCTGTCCATACGACGGCGGGGCCCTGACACATCCTTCACCTTGCGAAATGTCATACAACGGACAGGCGTGGAGATGCAGTTCTTCGTGAACTCACCGCATGTGAAGGATATCAAAATTTTGCAGAGAGCTGGCGGCGGAGGTGGCAAGGAGGGAAGACGACAGCGAAGAGCCAAATTATTCTTCCTCAGAGACACACCAGAGAAGATGACTGCTATCTCTGCGGGTGTGAAGGCCTGAGCATGGCAGGTATGTTGTAATCTCAGAGGTTGCTTCATGGCTGATTTCCCTTGGTATTTCTACATCTTAGTATTCACGCCTGCATACCAGATTATCCTCTGAGCGATCCGTCTACGATTTTGACTGCGGCCGTACCCCGCGCAAATTGCACATCGTTGGTTATTTTTTATATATCAGACAGGAAGTGTGGGCGGTGGTCCGTGGATACAGGAGTGGCAGCCGGGTTACATTAATATTGAATCTTGTTGCATACTCCGCTATATTAACTTGTTCGTTCATACCCGAGCTTCCAGTATTTCATCAGTGGAGTTGTTACTTGAGCTCAGAGCTGTGATTTTTGATTTCCGTGTGCAACGCCCATAACGTCTGCTTGAGCAATTGCCTTCAGTCCACGAAAAATATCAGGTTTGGTAGCCGCCTGTAACGTTACCCAATTGGGGAGCGTCGTGTGCTAAGGGGACATCATTCTCTGTAGCTGCACTGCATCACCTACAAGAAGTTTGACTAGCCTCATTGTTCCAGCATGCCTCGAGAGCTCCGTTCCATGCGTAGCCTTGCTATATCACCAAAGCGCACATCCTCTCCCGGTCCTCCCTCACCCACGTTTTCAGACGCGACACACGCTTCTGCAATGAATTTTGGCGCAGATGGTCCTGAGAAGATCATTACTAGGGCTAACCTCAAAGTTAGCTTGCAGTCTTATGACGATGTGCGTTGCTTGTCAATATGTTGTTGAAGTTCAGAAGAGTCTGATACATGATGTGTTTCTGCGCAGCTCATGAGTGCAAGCGCAAATTATCGTGCTGCTTTACTCCATATGTCGAAAGTGACTTTTGCATTTGCAGACGCTTTGGAGAAATGCTCAGGGTATGTTATAACTGTATGTCAATGGAGAAAATGGGGCTCATTCATGCAGTTTGAAGGGTCCTACTTACGAAGCGGGCACAAGACTACAGGCCGCCTCAGGACTTCATCATCTCATCGGTAACCACTGGCATGTCCTTGTACGAACTACCCTTGTTCTTCCTTGCTTCAATTCTTATACATTTGAATAGGCGGAGACGCTTGATAAGAGCTTCGAGAAACCATTGCGGCAACATTTGGACACATACCGAACGATCGTAAACGTACGCAGCTCTTCCGCAGCCTCATGTCGGACCCTTTCACATGTCACTGTCACAGGAGCGCTCCGCATCGTATGAGAAGGCTCTTCGCGAAAAGAGTGAAATCATTCGCCAAACAGAAATGAGTAACATGAACAAAAAGCAACGAAGTGGGTCCGTTCTTCCGGTCTTCTCGGGTTTTGAGTGACGTCTGTCACCCTTTCCAGACCTGCAAAGCTTCCGTGAAGCCCTTGCGGTCCTCCAGCGCCAAGTGGATGACCTGGATGGTCTCAAGGCACAACACTACCAAGAAATAATGGAACACGAGGAAGAAGTCTGGGACGTAGTGCAGGGCAAGGTATGCGTATTGACAAATTATCACACTTTCGTAAAATGTTGACCTGTTCGCCTCCAGGTCTGCGTAGCCGTTCGTTCGACAATGGATGTGTTTGACAGGTTCACGAATAAGGCGTGAGTCAAATGAAGACCCTGTAATTTACCATTACTCAAAGCTTATCCCCGCCTTGTAGATCGGATCCTATCTTGGAAGCGATGCTCCAGTCTGTTCCAGACCCATTTGACTCGTATGGACCTCCTCAGGCGGAGGACCAGATCTTCACCATTCTTCCGCCGCTGGCCGTAATGGCCAATGCACCATCACCCTCGCCGAGCCCATTGGCTATCACACCACCACCCCCAAATTCTGACGTATCTCCAGCGATCATTAATAATTCTTGGGCTCCAAATGGGGGTTTCTTCGCCACTACTTCGGAATGGGCTGATTCTGTCTCGCCTTCTTCAACTCCTCCTCGGTCGGCATCACCCTCTGCCCAACTTAAGCGTCGTCAGTCGCACCCACCGAGCACTACACATCATGCACGGAAGGCAGAGTCTAAGCTTCGGAGTGTTCTTTCAGTAATTGATGAGACTCACGTCCGTCATTCGAGTGACCCTATCGATGCACTCCCCTCAGAAGCACAGACTTCACTGCCCGATATACACGGAGGTTCTCTCGAACCTGATACGAGTTGGGAGTCGTTTACCTATGGCGCATCACCATATCCTTCCGTCACGGACGATGCCACTCTAGTTCAATCCACATTAGTCGATTCGGCCATCAGCCATGCGAGTCAGACTGACACTGGGGAATCCGACCTCAATCAAATTCCCCAGTCGCCGCAGTCAGATGAAACACTACAATTTTCACGTGTTTAATAATTGCGTATCCTAATTTTTATTGTTTGCGTTTACGGCGACATGATGTTATATGTAGTGGACAGACAGCTAACGAGGACATTGATGCCTTTCACGATGTGGTTATTAGTTACGATAATGTGTCGTGGTAAAAACACCGGGACATGCTTCAACAACGTGTGGGTCGGACACCATACTGATTTAGCACCTCCTCGTTGATGGCCGCCGGACTCCTGAAAAGTAGATCTGTGCCTGCTCCAGTTTTCGGGAAAGCGATGACATCCCGAATGGTTGGCGTCTTGCACAGGATAGCCATCATGCGATCAAAGCCTAGATCGGAGGTATTTGTCAGCTTTTAGTGCGCAGGTTACAGACACTTGGACGGTTTACCGAGAGCAATTCCGCCATGAGGAGGTGCACCGCATTTGAGGGCATGCAGTAGATGATCAAATGATGACTTCTCAGAATCACTCAGCTATAAAAAAAAATACGAGTGAGTTGGGACAAAGTATAACACGCCACAGCCTGGGGCGAGAACAGATAACCGAACCTGCAAAACCTGGGAAAAGATGTACTCTTGCATTGCAGCATCGTGTACCCTAACCGAGCCTCCACCAATCTCAACGCCATTCAGAACAAGGTCGTAATGTTGTCCCCGAACCTGAAAAGTCGAGATCGAGGATAAGCTACTAGAACGATGGATTCTTGCGGAGACGAATTAGCACAAACCTGATCGATACGGCCTGCGTACATGGCTTCTATATCTTGCCACATCGGCGCTGTGAAAGGGTGATGTGTGCTGCTCCATCGCCCGTGAGCCAAGAACTCCTTGTCAGGATCAGCACGAGTAAATAGTGGAAACTCGGTAACCCATAGGAAGTGGGGGACTGCGTGCGGTACGTAATCTCCTACAAACGGCATGAATGCCTCTCCGCTACAATAGTCGATAGCACATACCGCGGGCATGTGCCAACTCAGAAATGCGTGTTCGGATGCGACCCAGGGCAGTGGACCCGCCCTATCCACATGAGAATATATGACTTGGGGCAGCGGAGACATTATAGAGACACACCTCGGGAATTTTGCGACGACGAGATAGCCATAGTGTATCGCCGCTACTTACTCCTAATGTCTTATTCAAAAGGGCATGCTCCTCGCCAGTCAGCTTCAAATTGATAGACCGGTTATCACACAGCCAATTCAACAGATTACTATCGGCGATCACAGAGCGGCTCTACAAACTGACCATGTGAAATTATAGACTGTTCAAGAAGGGACAACTGACGACATTCGGTTCGTTCTCATAGTTGCATTCTTCACTTGCCGGCAAGAACGAGCGGCTCGCAGATGGACGAAGAATGATCGCCTCGAGAATGTCCCCGAGGTCCTCAAACGATGCCTGAGCGTGATTTGGTAGCGAGGGCGTAATGTCCTTGATCTGGCATAGACAGCGTAAGCGATAAACAGCGCACAAGCACAGTCTATACAACCTCCAGATCGAAGCGAGTATCGGGTTTGTCTGAACCATACTAAACGATCATTAATATGACCAAATTACAATGTCCCTCGATCGGTAAATGTCTAGCTTACACGTGCCATTGCTTCGTTGTAGGAAATCACCCGGAACGAGCTGGGAAGCGTGATTTCTTCAACTTTCTGCCATATGCGTCGAACAAGCTTTTCGATTACGGCGCGAACCTCGTGGCCTCCAATTCGCCATGTGCTGGATGAGAAAATCTTAGGGTCCACGCCCCAAGAGACAAATGCCATTTCTAGATCGATTTGCGTGAACTCGGGCTGTCTATCCTTGCGACCATCTTCATCACGGAAGCACTTCGCTATCTGAAAATACTTGTCAACAGCTCCAGAACAGATAAGTAACTGTTTTGGTTGCTGTGGAGACTGGGGAAGAGCGTAGAATAGGGGGGCATCTTTTCCATCATGCTGTGCAGTTGATTGACCGACCCGTGACGGGACCAAAAACTCTCTTGCACCTTCTGGTGTTGACTTCAAAAGGAGTGGAGTCTCCACTTCAAGAAAGCCTAGGAGTGACTGTGATCACATAACATTTGACGGATATCAGAGGCACGCACCATCGTCATGCAGAGTATCCCGTATTATTCGAGCAACTTGGCTCCTTTTTTTGATGTTGTCCGCAAGGGCTGTCCTGCGAAGATCAAGATATCGAAAACGTGCCCTGAGGTCTTCATTGACCTATTATTGATCACATTAATTGTGGAATAACTCCGCGTCACCCCCGCATACCAATGTCTGGTTGTCTGATGGTATGAATGGCATGTTGCGATGGGCAGGGTTGAGGAGAGTAAAATTATTTACTTGGACCTCGATTTGACCTGTGCCTTCCTTGAGGATACTTTGGATGAGGATCTAGAACGGTAAGAAAAAAACCCTACTAACATCACGGCGAGACTGCTCTGGTCTTACGAGGACTTGACCCTCGATCGCAATAGTGGACTCTAGAGGAAGATCGGACAACGAGGTCAGATGAGTATTCACATGCCCCTTGCGTACAACCAATTGGGTGATTCCAGAAGAATCTTTGATGGGAAAGAAGGACATTGTCTTTGACACTTTGCTGTATTTAGCAAAAGTAAGCAAACTGAAGGGGGAAGAGATGTAAAAGGTAATCACCGCTCAGGGAGCAGCCAACCCGTCAACGTGACGTGGATGCCAGCGTGCGCGGGAGTTAGCTCACCACAAGTGTGAGTCCGTTTTGGATACGGCGCTACACGAGTCAGTATGACATTGAATGCGTGAGGAACTAATTATTTTACTGACCAGAATGAGCGTGGACTGGCGTTTGAAGGAGCCTTTTTGCATTATAGTGCAACTTAGCAAAGGGTTGTTTTGTGAATGGTGACTTGATCCCTAGAATGCGCATCGGTAAGTGATGAAGAGCAAGTTCATTGATTATGTAATAAATGGTAAATATAAATTTCCGTACTCATCGCTTACCTCGTTTCCCTTTTATTTTTAAGTAATATCTAAGCTTACAATCCATTCATTCCTCTCTCCATGGACTTTCTCAGTCTTAGTGCTAGTTCAGTTCGCTTGCATTCTTTATTCCCTTCACACGGCGGCAATCAAAATGTTTAATAGACACCTCTCTGCACGCTAGAGGCTCGCCCTATAAGAGGTCCCCAGTCTTAGCTTGGCTTGTCCATCAAGCACCCATGTCTATGCACAACCTACCAGTCGAGCTTCTTCATACCGTCGCACAGTATCTTTCTTCTCCCTCTCTCGCTGCTCTTGCTCAAACTTGCTCCACTCTCTGTCCAGTGGCTCAACGCGTCCTCTACTGTACTGTCTCAGCTTCCGTTTGGTCCCAAAACTTATGTGTCGTTGACACTCTTGTGAAGAAACAGGATGTTGCGCGTTTCGTGCGGTCCTTTTACATTGCCGTAGACTCCCTTGCGCCTGTCTTCCTTGCCTTCTATCGCCAACTTACAAAAGCCATTCTTAATATGTCAGAGTTAACCTCTCTTACTCTCCTCGTGGATTCGAGCGTGAGCTGGGTGTTGAAGGAAGCGTCAAGTCGTATTCACTTCCCCCACTTGCTTCAATTCACCTGCTCCTTTTCTTTCGATGAAAACGTCGCCAGGTTCCTTGATAGGACCCCGTCCCTTCTTGAGCTTGAAGTAGATTCTATTCCTACCGTGTTCACGCCCGATTCCCCGCCCCCTTACCTTGCTCCGACTTCTATTCCCCAACTGCAACAGTTCATTGGATCCTCCCGGACAGCCGAATTAATCATTCCTGGCCGTCCCCTGAGGAGCATTCATCTTAATGGCGGAGGTCTTATGGAAAATGATATTCCTCTGCTTTCCCGCTCGACTGCCCCTGTAGTCATTCTGGGAGCTGTCACAAATGCGCCTCCTGTCCCTTTCTTGGAAACGCTGCACAAGCATGTGCCTCACTTAGTCTATTTGCGAGTTATGTCAACCAAGGACATCTTCAAGGCTCCCACTGCCGTAAGTCGCCATATAGCTTTTCACCCGTAGCGCTCAGGAACACTAATTTCCGCGGCACAGGAATTCTATGAGCAGGTGGCCAATGTTCTGACATCCTTCACAGAGCTCAGCGCGTTCGAACTCTCCGGGATGCATTGGGGCTCTCAAACAAAGCAAAATGATGGCGCAAAGAGGGTTTGGCAATCGGCGCCCCTCCAAACCAGGAGCCGTCCTGAGGATGACCTGCTTTTTGGCTCAGAAATCTTCCTTGCATATTGATTACACTTTGACGCAATACTTCTAAAGCATAATCTTCCAGGTAATGATATTGATCAGTGTAGTATACTCTTTTTCATCACTCCAAAATGAATTCACGCAGTAGTCTAACATATAGCATTTATTCCGAGTACATCTCTAATATGATACAGATGTCTAGCTCATTTCTTCGATAGCACGGTTAACAAATGATACAGCATCATAGCAAACGAGACATCCTTCACTCAGATCTGATATGCTTGTTCCCCGCCCTCCAACGAACTTTGCAGCGACGCCGACATAATTAGGTCCACATTGCGGCAGTTCGAACTTCATAAACTGCCATCCTCTCGCAGGTTCGCCATCGACAATCACTTTCTCCTCCACAACATCATATTCTATCCTTCTGAAGTCAAAGCCGAGGCCAATCCCAAGAGCCTTGGTGTAAGCCTCTTTCAAGGTCCATATCCAGTAAAATCTGCGAATTGCCTCTTCCTCAGTGACGTCAGCAAGAATTAATTTCTTCTCCCGAGCCGTGAGCTTCCGGCGATAAGGCGAGGGAATGAGCACAATTAGAAGATACGGAAAACGGACTTTTTTTACCTGACTGTCGACAATGTCAACGAATTGAATGAAAGTAGTCCGCGGAGGAATTTTGAGTTTCATGACATCAACTCCTATGTTGAATGCAGGGGGTCCTAGGTCGCCCGTTCCGAAGGCCATGGCGATAACGCCTTCATCATGAGTAACGTTGAAAGCCAGGGGAGGATCTATTCCAGGAGTGGTCTGGGCACGGAATCAGGGTGAGACGGGGAGATTAAGCTGAACTATCTTGCAACGACATACACAATATGGCTTCCCTGTTTCCGTGGCTGCAAAAGTCATGGCATCTTTAGCCACGTTTCGCTTCTTGAGCAAGACTCTCGGAAGGAGATTGCCAATGAGCGACCCTTGGATGAAAGATCAGGCATCAGTATGGGCGGCGCCGATGTATAACCTGCTGAGTTGCGTACGTACGACAAGCGTCTTCGCGGCGATGAAACTTGCTGATCTTGCTCTGCGCAGTCTGATCAACTAGGGGCAATGCGCTGCGATAGAGCTAATTGGACGTATGAAGCGATCAGAACGGCAACGTGAACTGCAACGTGAACAACGTGGCACGTACAGAATCTGGGAATTCGAGCGGGTCGTATATGACATTCCAAACTTGCATGAGTGCTACAGATTATAGATACTAGTCCAGTTGCATAATATTATCAGCGGAGACGCCACGGTAACACCATGTTCGGAAGCAACCGGGTTAGCAACCAGTGCCAACCACAGGCTTTCTATGGGGGTTTGTTTCATACCCCGTATTCCACGAGATGACGATTCAATTTGTAACCTTTGGGATGTTTATCATCGATGAATTTTCCTATGCAGACGAGCAAGGGAAGCCTACCGGTGAGACAGTGCCACCCCAGGGAAGCTAGTTACACTCTGCTGTGGCTGGCAACATCCTCACCCGATATATTTACACTAGATCGGAGGTGGAGGAACGTATGCTACCATCGGTGCTCGCATCTGGTTAGCGTTGTTGTGTTGTATCACTTGGGTTTGTGAACGGTTCCAGTAACCCCCTTGCAGGCTACCTCCTGATACCCTTGGGATGATTATCGATCGGGGGAACGATTTCCCTCAGGATATTCAGAATCGGCTACTGACATACGGTTCTGACATATGGCACTTCCGTGACGACATGAATCGCGTTACGACTAGATCAATGAATTCTTACAGAGGAGAATATCGAGGGTTACTATTTCCTCGCATTTACATCTATCCACACCATCTGACGTTTCCATACGACTGTAGTTTTGAATACATCACTCCGCGGATCAGACTGACGCCTCGCGACTTGGACAGCACGCGGCTGACACGTCCTGCTTCCGTTCATTTCATTTGTTCACCCACGCGTGCCCTTCAAATCATATTAGAAATCCAAGAGATTGAAGGGTGGAACCCGACCGCAATCTTTGAACCCATACCTGTTCGTGCAGGGCTCTGTCTCACAATTAATGATTGAATGTCAAGCAGGATAGATGTATTCCCGAGGAGTTACCTTCGCTGAAAGCAATCCTCCCACATATTGCAATCCTGAGGTAGGCGAGATATAGTCACATCCGATTTCTGCTCACGCGAACACTAGTCCAAATGCTGAAGAGGCCTTAGCCCTGCTTTCTCTTCCGTCTATTGTTACAAAAACTGCCGTGGAAAACGCTGCATCGGAGTTCTTGAAGATGGGGGTGGGTAAAGAAAATAGTGGAAGCGTTATAATACGCAGTGGTGCCCTCGGTGCATACGTCATGGCCTCTGACAGGAAAGGGCAATGGATTGACGCTTTCTGGAGTTCCGCCGAGAACATCGACAAGGTGGTCGATGTCACAGGTGACTCTTTGGGCGAATGTTTGCATCAGCGTGATTATACTGATACAAAACCAGGTGCGGGTAACTCTTTTCTTGGCGGGCTTGCTGCGGGCTTGTTCATAGCAAACGGAGATATCTATGAAGGTTTGTCAGTGTGCTCATGATGTTGATGCACAACTAATTGGATCGCTATTCTCGCATTCTAGCATCACTATATGCTTCAGTGTCAGCCTCTTTCACGGTTGAACAGCTTGGTCTTCCATACCTGACATTAAGTTCCAACGGAGTGGAAGAATGGAACCAAGACTCCCCACACAGACGCCTCGAAGTTCTGCGGCAACGACAAGACAGAAATAGAAAATAAAGATCATTAGAAGTGCTGATGTACAGGGTCCGATACAACAATAATACGAATCGCAGGTACCATGAGCGTTCGCTATCGGCGCCGCCACTTAAATTCATGCCGATGGCTGTTGCTGCCCCTGGGGTTGAGCAAATCTTGCACGACTTGCAGCGAAAAGCTCTTCTTGCTTTGCCATAAGTTCTTCTGGCGTCAAACCCGAATCTTTTATCTTGTCTGCCTTTTTTTCCCTATCCTGAAACATAGTCCATCATACGCTGGGTGTCAATGTGGACTTCACGCACCTTTTGTTGCTGCTTGTGATCTTTCAAGACATCTTCAACTTCAGTTGTAAAGGAATCGAAGCCTAGCCGCTACAGCGAAGTCAGCCGAGAATAAAGCATCAGTCATAAACATACCTTCAGCGCTGCGATAATATGTTCCGGCGCTATTGTCTTCTTGGATTCCTGCTCACATATCTCGTTCGCTTCCGACGAGATCAAGTGAATAAATTCTACAAATGGATGAGCCCTAACGAGGCACAGGAAGATCATTGACGATGTTCACCTACACAACACTCTATGACCAGATCTCGCGTCTCCTTCGCACACGTAACCTCAGCTGGTAGTAGTTCTGAGAGCCAGATAATGGGGAACGAATAAACAGTTCAAGAGGTCGGAAAATGAACTACATCCTTCGGAGCACATACCACTAATCATCTTTGCAACCGTTGCCTTCGGCAGTGATAGATCTTCATCTGACGGTCCAGCTCCTGAGTGTCCTTCGCGGTCTGACATATTTTGTACAAGGTAACGGCGCGAACGCGGCCAAAAGCAAAGGAAAGTGAGTATGTCACAGGTTGTGTTTTATGGTGGTTCCTTTTTTGCCTTTTTCGAAGTCCGAATTTACTTACATCTATCTTCTATCAACAACCAAGATGTCGTCGGTGCGTCAACAAACTCATAGCCGGATGCCTAACATATTAATCCACCCTAGGTCAACCCTGTTAATCCCAAGCCTTTCATGCAAGAGCTTACTGGGAAGCCGGTATTTGTGAAGCTAAAATGGGGGCTCGAGTACAAAGGATTCCTTGTCAGTACGGATGGATACATGAACCTCCAGGTATGGACAAGTTTGATGCGTACTTCTATGTATCTCTAATATATGGTATAGCTGGCTAACACAGAGGAATTCCAAGATGGGAAATCAAATGGTGCTCTGGGCGAAGTCTTCATCAGGTATGTGGTCTCATTCATTCATTGACGACGCTCTTACCAGCTTTCTTGCAGGTGTAACAACGTGTTGTACATAATGAGTATCATTTATTCTGTTAAGGTTCTCCATGCTTATATGTTTTGCGACTTTACAGGGAGGCACCTCCAGAATGATCATGCAGTGATCGGTCAAAATATCTTGTCCAACGGCTCGAGGCAATCCAGACAATTGGTCTTGTTGTATCATAGGACTTTCGAATTTATTCGATTGACGTAGGTTTGTACACTGCTTCCATGATCTATCGTGATGTAGATGCATCAAAGACATGGATGATCATTCGTCCTTGAACCTGCGTTTGCAGGGGATACTTGAAAGACTATCTTGTGTCATAATATCACTCATTACCCGCAGTGCTGTAGACGCAAACTCCAATGTCAGACTTCCATCAGCAGCAGTCTTGCCGGCGGATTCAGGAACTTACCACGTTGGCAGTCATTCTGCAAAGACTGCACGAGTGGGTGAACGAGTTATCTTCATATCATCCAATTTTTGGGTTGAACCAGGTGCCCCATAATGAAATGCGTAATGCACAGCTGCTATCTATCGGATAGGCGGTTTGAAGTGGCTGCTTGAGATAGTCCTTGAAAGACACTGAGCGACATGATTCGATGTGTCACGTGTATCAGCCTGAAATTTCCAAGGTCCCGTCATCTGCGAGCCATTTGTGATTCCTTTCCGCACTGTCATCAACATGGCAAAATCAACTCGGTCAAAAGTGAAGCGCTCGTTCAGAGCGAAAAAACGCGATGAAGGTGTATACGCAGCAACTGAGGCTGCACGTCTGCAGAGACTCAACTCTAAATTGACGGCAAAAATTGATGGTGGAGATGAGGAATTAGCAGAACCGGTGGAAGGTGATGCTGTACAAGGTTCGTCGCATTTCCAAGCTTTACGATGATAGTACTGGGGGAAGACGAGCTGCATCTTTTTGCTTGTTTCGTTCTGTCTAATGCATAGATCATTCTCGCTTACATCTACCCCACCAGATAATTCTACAGCACCAGGTCTATAAGCTCTCTCTCCATGTTCTTAAAATTCTAACCTGATTATTTTTCCAGATGCTATGGATCTAGATGATTCCGCAAAATCGTCGACAAAAAAATCATCGCAGGTCTCGACTCACGGTCCAAGGAACTCACGAAGGGAGGAGTGGAGAAAGTCAAAAGGCATGACCCCTGTACCAAAGTCGACGAGGATGAACCGCCAGGGACTACCAGCAGCGCGGCGGAAGTCTGGGCGTCCGTCACGTCGGCGATGATGTGTGGTGAATGACCCTAGCCTTTTCATCAGGTTGCCTTATCACCATGCTATCTGCATACCACTTCAAAAAGCATTATACTTGCGTTAACAGAGCTTCAGGTCCATCTCCATACCATTTTTGAGTCATATCTGTACTAGATAGCCTGTGTCGGCAAAAACATTACTTGGCGAAATCTGACTTCAGTCTGCGGCAATAATATCTAGCTGAGATTCATACCATTTGTAAATGAACGATAGACATTACAGCAGCATGTATCCAAAGTAATACAGTAGAGATGTGAATATAGAACGAAGGAACTGCCTACATCATTAATCGTGGGTGAATCCAGCAAAAACAATCATAACATCTATTCGTGATGAACAATCTCCTCAAGAAGATGGTACTACGCAATACTTCTTGTGCTCTTTCCAGTCCTCACGTTGACAACCCTTTGAACAATACCGCACAGCCTTGCACCGGCTGCAAATCAACAGCGACCCAGAAGAACCTCCTTCCTTTCCACAAGCAGTGCACACATGACTCACCGCTGCTCCCAGCGCAGGCGTCAGTGGGGTCTTTGTAGTAGTAACATCCTCTCCCGGATTACCGACCTTTTCCATGTACGACAGCGCGAACAGCGGACTGATCGCTGCCCTCGTCACATACGGCGCAAGCGGTCGAAGCATCGGGTATTGCTTCACAAATGCCTCTGTCCCCACCCCGGCACCGCAAGAGCAAATAGGACTATCACTTGGCTCCAGAGTCAGAGGGATAACGCCTTGGACGCGATACTCGCAGTTAGTTTTATGCTCCCAGGTACGACATCGCTCCGTCGCGGCCACGAGGAGGTGCATCCATGCCTTCCTCTCCTCAACACCCATCACCACCGTCTTCATATTACTTGACATCACATGCCTAGAAACCTTGTCGAAAGCCTGGACCTTCTCAGATGAGGGAGAAGACGGCATCACCCAAACATCAGCGACCATGGCGTGCGAGCCGACGTCCAAGCGGAGGTCCGTGATGTAGAACATAACAAAGATCTTCTGTTCTTCCCGCAAGGCGTAGCATAGAGGGGGTTTACCATTCGCGATGCCGCTTGCGTGCCCAAAGATGAAATGAAGTGTACGCCTGACATCCAGCAGCGTGGACCCTGTTGCCAATCCAACCGGGACGCTTCTTTCACGCTCAGACATCATGAGGGAGATGTGAGGGTTGACCCAGTCGAGAGCCTTCTTGTTGGCGATGCTGAAAGGTGTGCATTGGTCGAGATTGACATGGTGCATGTTCCAGAGAACAAGGTCGCCTCCCTGCGGAATAACAGGGAACATGTCCATCAGACCGGTTCCTCCAAGAGCAAGTTTCAGGGGCAAGATAACCTGCGCCGAGTCAAAAATAAGTATTTAGAGAGAGAGGAAGAACACACTTCGATATATAGCGGCTTTCGTACAATGCGGAGCTTGACTCCCTTTGCATCGATAGGAAGCGGGAAAGGGAATTGCAAAGAGTTGCCTCCAAGAACGATGGCAATCGAATGCATAGAGATTTGATTCACAGTGGGAGTGGCACCGCTGATCAGGGAAGCTTTCATCCCTGGTTCAACGATATCCACACGAGTGGTGAATGACAGAGGTTTCTTGCATTCTTTATCTAACGTGACGAATGGTATACCAGACGTCTTTATGTGACAACCACCGATGTGCGTATTCCTCTCCTTGGCACTCTCTGGGCCAGCGTCAGGACGCTGTCGGAGAATATGCACGAGTTGCTCGTCTCCCATGTCCGCTCGGAATAAGGAAAGGTCGAGCCCCAGCTTCATGGCGAGTGTCATGCAAGTCGCTGGGGTGGAGAGAACAGATAATGAGACCATTAAACGACGCTCGTTCATCATTACAACGGACGGCACCCAGAACCACACCACGAGAGGGGAAGTTCCATACCGTCCAGTGGCGTCCTCCTCAATGGCTGCAGTTTTGCTATCGCCCTTGCCGCTGATCTTAACGGTACCGAAAACCGTGTTGATGCAAGAGAACGTATTCGAAGTTGCTACTCCCCTCACGTCACACTGCAACACAGGTGTTCCAGTCTCGTCAAGAGCAGGTAAGAGCGGCTGGAGGCGACTCCGAGGAATGACGAGGATGACACAGACAGTATGCGGGAGCGTTTTCCAATCGCGAAAGACAGCAGGTCTTTCAATGCGATACACCTCCTGCACCTTTTGCAGGGACATCCAATCCACAGTAAAAACACCGAGAAGGTGCAGCTGGCAGCAGAGATCTTGGTAAAAGTTCATCCCGGTCATAAGGGTCCTGTCACCCAGAATCTTGTCAAGAAGCATGTTCATGGTTGGGGCCCACTCTGTAACCGCCCTCCCTTTGACGACACCCAAAATCTTCACGTACGAACGGCGATGGTAATGTACGACCCCAGAGATTTTGATTGTAGACGAAGACCGCTTAATCATAGTCATACTTCGTAACGTGTTCTGAAAAAAAAACATGTCGAGATACATATTGAAGAGAAGGCCTGCAAGCTGCTCGGGAGAGATGTCGATGGGACGGTCAAGATCAGTAACGAGTTTCTCAGCCCCGCCGATTAGCTTCCAGGCGAGGCGCTCGTGATTCTGAGTTGCCTGCCCTCGCGCGATCTGCATGAGTAACTCATGCATATTTGACCGGTTCGTGAACTGCGAAATAAAGGACACGGGAATGAGACCGAGGAGTAGACCAATAGTCGCTATATCTCCACAGAGTTGCTGTGGCAACGTGTCTTCTGTGCTGCTCCCGGAGAGACCTTCCGTGTACAACGTAGCAGATGGAGTTCGCTGGAGAAGAGGAGAAGTGACAGCGAGGATGTTCAACAAGCCGACGTGATCAAGAAGATTGGAAGTATCAATGACGTTGAATTTAGTCGGTGCAGGTGACTGTATATGAGTTCCGTAAGTGTCAGGATCAAATGTAATGCACATGTGCTTCCAAGGTGCAACAGGGAATGGCGTGAATGTGGATTTCGTGGCGTGGTAGTAGCCAAGGGCTTGACACAGGCTGAGGGCGTCACCCACAAAGCAACGTATGATGAGCGGGCTCGGAGAAGATGAATGTTGACTGCGCAAGATTTCAGAAACCGAAGTGCACCACCTGGAAAACTGCGTCTTGCAGACATTTACTAAGTCTTTCAAAGTAAATTGCTCTGGATGGCGAGCGCTTCCAACAGCCGGTGCAAGCGCTTCTGCCAAATGAAAGCAAGAGAGAGGGTCTGTTCCATAGTGGACCGCAAATTTGTTACCAGCCATGGAGTATGCTAAGGTTGGGTTTGGATATGACACCTCTTTGGGTCTCCTAGGGACGGCAGAGCATACGCCTGTCTCCCAGTAAATGTTGTAGTGATCACCCGCCGCCTTGAGCGCATACATCGACAGTGGCCCAGCTGCCCGACTTGCGGTAAGCACGAATTTTGACTTATCCCTGCAAGCCTTGACATCAGCGGCATATGCGAATGCAAATGCTTTTGCCTGGCTAGGAGAGCAAGTGGTTGTCTTGATGTAGAGCTGCCAAAGGCGCCGCAACTCGGCGAGAGTATGTCCAGTGCACATGCGAAGGAAATGACCGTAAGGACCATTATTCCAGCTATCCAGGTCGTCGGATAGTTCGACCAACCTCTTGCACTGTGATATGAGCAGGTCGTGGGAGGCTTTGTCGAGATAAAAGTGGAAAAAAATGTTCCAAATTTGTGGCACTTTCTGTGCAGCGCCTTCATCGGCAAGGAGGGTGAATAAGATAACGTTACGAGCTGTTTGATACATGAGCTTAGGAAGACGCATTGAGTATAGAATTTGGGCTCACCGATGACTGCACTCTCAATGTCGCAGCAAGTGAAGTCCAGTTTTCGTGACCCTGAACACGGAACATTAGCACGCCACTCTTTCAAAAGATTCCTACAAAAAATATGCTTTTACCTTGCGAGCCAGCGCCGTTTGTATATACGGTGTAAAGGATATGTCTTGGGTCGCCGCACCCAAGAAGCAGTATGTCTGCTTTTTCAGTTGGACAGAGATCCTGTGCGAGGCAAACTGCAGATGTATTGCCAATAGGATAGAAGAACACTTTTCCTCTCCATATGGCAGGGTGGGCCATGATCTTGGTGTTGATTTCGAACTAAGTGGTGTAAACGAAGATGGTATAGCGGTCAAACGAGCAGGTCAGGAAGGACTTGGAGGGCACAGACAACACGTTGACTGAGCGAGGCTATGTCACTAGAAGGGTCCATGAGCCTCATGGACTTGGAGCTTGGTTCTAGGCTAGCTCGCAAAGTACAAAGGACGGTCCTGATTGTGTCATGACAAAGGGTAGTGCACGGTGAACCCTCGCGCGCGATTCTAGACGTGCGTCACGGCTGGGCTTTCATGCATAAAATGCCGCCGACATGAACAGATGGCGACCTGCACATAAATTGACCAGTCAGCACGAGGGTAATAGGTTAAAAACTGCACAAAGTGGTTATCCCGGCCTTTTATTGCGTTGACCATTGTTATTGGTTGCAATTGACCATGAAGTGCAATAGCTGGACTTCAAGAATTTTCAACGAGACTTTATTGATTCGCTGTAGGAGTTGCAAAACTCATAATCAAGATATTATCGTTCTATTTGATCTGCCTACAGGAAACAGCAGCAGCAGAGTGAACGTTCAACACCTGATAAAGGGATGCAAAGCCTGAAGTGCTCGGTCACGACAACAAACCGACCGTAGTTGGGCCCCATGAAAGGTCACTGCGGGGTGATTGATTGATTAAGGGGAGGTCGCACCAAAAATGTGAGTTTGAGCAGGTTTGAGCGTAGCGCAATGGGTATTTCCGAACTCGGGAGGGTCCCGGTGTTTGCCGAGTCGAAGATTCAAGCTGTTTTCTATCAAGGCCTGACTACGATGGACTAAGGGAACCTTTGCAAGCAAGGTAATTTGATTACAGACATTCCTCCTATATTTGCAAATTGCGACCTCCAACTATGAAAAAAAAGCGGTAAAAAAAAAGCACTGTCCGTTCAAACGGTTGAGCCAAAGCGAAGATATCGTGAAAAATCGAGCGGTTGAACACATGTCCTCGTAAGGACTAGGATGACCAGAGCCTTAGTTGATCAAAGTGCGGTCGCTGTCGCGCTCGTAACGGGACTTGCTCCTGGCGGATTGTGATGAGCTGGGACGCATTATGATCAAATTTCCCAAATTCGCCTTTGAGCAAGTACATACCCCAACACATCCATCGTCATAGTACCTATATCGGCAGGAATCCCCGGCTTCGTTGTCTTACGACTGGGCAATGGCAAGAAGCTGACGAGACCCGCTGGTGAACTAGGACTTCTAGGGCTAGAGGAAGAGGCGGAATTGTGATTAAGCAGCGACGAGTTGTTGTGAACTTTTTCGCTGTTGCCACTGTTGTATGCATCGAGGCGAATGAACACGCGACAGGCAGCAATCGCTCTGTGCAACGTTATAAAAATTAGCCATAAGAACATAATAAAGTACGTACGAGACTGTAGCAGCGGGCACCTGAAATAGAGAATTAAACTCAGAACAGTAAAGCAGCTATGCAACTTACTATCGCGATGCTAAGTTCAGCATTTGTTTTAGCCCGTAAAACTGATCGTAATTGTGGAAGCCACTCACACATTCATTTCATCTAAGAGTCCAAATACAAGTCAGGCTTAATTCTAAAAACATTGAAACATGACTGGCTCACCATTGAGGTTGAGAGCAGCCAAGACCTGTGTGTATGTCAACTTCGGTAGGAGCATATCTGAGAAGTGCACCTACGGCTGGAATGGTGTTGCAGGTCGATGTGATGAGGAAGTAACCCAAGCCATCACGAACGAGAAAGCCTGAAAGATCCTCATGCCTGAAACGCTTTCCCAGAGCGAGTAGTGTCATCACCAAAATTACGAAGTCAAATGTTATGGCTGGTGGACGCCGAATGAGCTGGGAAATACAGCGAGGAACTTGGGTCACTTACTGTAGACGTAGTTCAAGTTTAGGAGGATGTGATTTGTCCTGAAAACCACGCAAGCCCCAGCTTGATGATCCCATGATGTTTGCACGACCGTCATGGTACGAATTAGGATCGCCCACTGCCCAAACGACAGGGCAAGCATTGGCAAAACTGCCCAGCGTTTCCACTCCCAAAGCGCCATGCTTCGATGGTAAAATCAGTGGCTTCAACTAAATGATGTAAAGCGAGACAATACTTACGTTCTGGTCATCAGCGAAGTAGAGGCACTTAATATTGTTAAATTGCATGCGATCTGCGAGTATCGTATTGGTTTCAATCGATGTAATGATGTCTCCACCAGCTCACGGAAGTCAATGTGTACAGAGCCTTCAGAATGGCCAGTAATGTCAGCCAGAGTACGCGTATGGGAAACAGCACACACATTGCAATCGATCTAACCCAGTCCGGGTGTGAGTTACTTTATATTTGTGACTAACGCAATGTTACCTTCGTGAATGCATTGTCGAAGATGATCCTAGGAGCAATTTGAGTCAGTAATACCAGGGGATAAGCTAAGCTTACAATCCAATAAAAGCAAAGAGCATGCTGTAACGGCACAGAAAGAAGAAAGCTTTAGACCACATAAGCATCAGTAAATTTCCAACGGTTGATATACGTACCCTGTGACCGTTATGGTCAGTCATGATCATGAATAAGATAGAGAGACGCACCAAAGGCCATGCCAGCCTGCGCCTACCCAAAAAGATGGATAACTCAAAACTGCCAGTCGTACAGATTTCCCATATGTATATCCCAAACAGGACATATACTGCCTTGGTGAAAGCGACTACAAGGGCAAAATGATTAGAGGAGTCAGAAAATTCCTGGAAATTCAGCGAAGTACCCACTGCCGTCTGCCTCTATTTCCTTCGGATTTGTCCAATTAACCATTGTGATTAACTTGGGACGATATAACGAGCGACAGTGAGGAAGGCAGTAAATTGAGGGAGCAACTAGTGAAGAGCAAATCGAGTCTCTTGGAGTGCTTCATCAGATATATATATACCTCCTAGACAAGGTATTCAAGGATCAACATTCAGTCCCGATCGACGTGGCGTCGAAATCTCTTTCGGTCGCAGCGAGAAAAAGTGTCCATAGGACTGTTACGTACCTCCTAAGCATGCATCACGAGCAGAGGTAATTTTCCTTGCACGGGGCTATGATATTTCATGGTAGCACTTAGTTGTCATGACTGAGCATGTCAGCGTCTTTGTCTAGCGGCGGAGTCGCCACTAGGCAATATCACCAAGGCACTAGATGCGACCGTGAACGCCAGAGGTCAAAGTGCGACAACTTATTGATGGTACTCTTGCTTGGTTGTCCAGTGGGCATGATGGTTTCCACTGAACGAGGGGAATGGGAACTATCGAATGTGGCCTTCGGAGTGTGCAAATACGGGACAGACTTCTACTTGCAATGAGCTGCTGGATCGGAGCCGTGACCCATGGTCCTGGTAGTGGTGGTGGATAATGATTGATGATTCTCCACTAGGCGATGTCTAGTTAGTCTGTCGATTTCCACAAGCAGCTCATAAACTCGGCGGATGTTGGAGATCCTGCCACAGATTCAGAATGAGAGATACGTTATAGGAAAAAATTGACATTGAGCTACACACCGCATTACCCATGTCACCCTAACACTATGCCCTGTTCTGGTGACATATCGTGGCGGTTTGATGCCCACGTCAGTCATGCTCAGGTTCACAGCCACATCACTTTGAAGATTCGAACTCAACAAAGGGGGTTATTTCGTAGTCAATACTCAGACAAAGGGCTGATCTTCAACTACACCACAGCGACACACTGCCATCCGCTCCTGCGCTAACCAACCATGGCTGCTTGTTGACCCACTTGATTTCGAGTACACCAAGTCCCTCTTGGACATCATGGCCGCGCAATATCTTGAGAGGGACAATTAGCGGATCCGTCATAAGATCACTGTAGACCCTTGCGTGGAAAATCTGGATCGACCCGTCGTCGGATGAAGACGCAAAAAGAGGGTAGGTTGGGTGGAAATGAAGTGATCGAATGGCCCTTGTGTGATAGCTGGTAGCAAGTTACCGAAATTAATGGCCAACTTTGAATCAAGACGAATAACTTACCGAAGAACTTTGTACGGTTTTTCGCTCAGCTCTAGATCGAACCAGCACAGCTTTCGGTCGTAGCCGCCGACAATGACATGGTCACCGGACGGATGTACGTCCATAGACGATATCCATTTGATGCCAGGCATAAGAGTTTTCAACAGCTTCTGCTCAGCCAGATTATACAGTCTGACATAACGTTGGGTCTAATACATTGGAATGAGCACAGTGAGGAGCTCGGCAAGTTGAACACGTACGGCAACGAAAAAGTGGGGCTTCGTAGGATGGAACAACACCATCTGGACAGCACCCTTGATTCTTTTGAACGGTGCCTGCGAATGTCGGCGTGAGATCTGATGCATCCAAACACTACCTTGAGTCTCACTGCTGGCTGTGAATGAGGGCCCATTAGCGCTTGATAGTAGTCGCAAAATCTTTTGCTTACAGACTGAAGCTAGATAATCTCCTTTTCTGTGCCAAGTCAACTGTCGTGACAGCCCAGACGCGCTTGGTAATTCAATGGTCAAGATGGGTCCGTCTTCAGCAGCTCCGGATGACGATATCCATTTAATTGATGATTGAGTAGCAGGGGGAAGAGTGGCGGGTGCCAAGGTTGACTGCGTCACGGTCAACATGGCAGGGGAGATATTCGGGGGTATGAAGAAATGTAGTTTTTCCTCCCTGGGGCGCTTATCAGTAATGTGGTCGTCGTGACGAACTAATCCTTACGTTCCGGCGACGAAGAAACAAGCGTCAAGTCTTGGGCACCATTCAATGGCGCCAACTTTGCTGCCCAAGTTCCAACGCTTAACCTCTCGCCCCACGTTAACCTCCCAAAGGCTAATCACTCCGCTCTCGTCACCACTAGCCACCCAAGCGCCATCAGGACTTATGCTCAGACACCTGACTCGTGCTTTAGTATGCCTAAATTGCAGTGACTTGTAGTTGGGGAACGGCCGTAGGCTACTCGGGCTTGGGAGTTTGGGTAGTAGGCTGTTAGGGTCGATATTAAGCTTTACCCTCTGTACCCGTGGTGCAAGATAGAGATCAAGCTGGCGATTGAAACGCTGCTTGATGAACCGGTCGTATGCGGGAACCAGACGAAGCGCAGGATACTTGTTCGGGAGGTAGTCTCGTTCACGGTCTTCGGGTTCAGTATTCTCCCACTGCTTCCGCTCCTCTTCAGTTGGCAAGTATTCTTCGGGGGGATTGTAGGATTCAGAATTCGTAGGAAGCTTTGGTTTGGGTGCTGACAACGGAGGCGGTTGATTAGATGGTGGTTCATTCCATATAGCATAAAATTGTTGCTTTTTGTCCGCTGCAGTAGGCTTAGATCCCACGATTCGACCCTGGCGGATGGCACGAACAATCTTCATGATCTAGAAAGAATGTGATAAGGCAATGCAGCACGCAACTCGGGAAAAATCATACTTTTTGCTTCTCCCATTTACTTGGCAGCCATCTGCGTTTTGGTTCTGGAGCCGATGAGAGAGGCATGACCTCTTCTTTGCCTTTACCCGTGAACCATTCGACGGTTGGTTCATATGGATCGTATTCAGCATCAGGATTTTCTCCAGTCTGCAATCTGCGGATAATGTCTAATTCCTCAGCGGACAACGGTTTGTCCATTTGGGCATTTTGGTCAAAAGCAGTCGTCCTGCAACACATTAGCGTATGACCTGACTGAAAGGAAAACATTGCGTACCATGAAGTTGGATCGTCTACTGTTTGAAGGAATCTATCGAGTTCATCGCCTTTGGCTGGACGCAACACTCTTTTGCCATTTATACTGTAGCCCAAGTGTGGTAGGTCGTCGTACCAATGCATTGGTATGTTACCAACGCGGTTAGGATCCTGTGGATTGTGACATTACAAGGATGAATGCGAAAAGCTGGAACCTACTCACATCTTCTGTCGAGGAGTCCGAATCGTAGTCGGGCTCGATCTCTGGGTATACCAATTTTGTTTGGCCAGTGATGTCGGAAACCACCACTTTAGATTTTGGGAATATATGCAAGTCTGAGTTGGCGTCAGAGTTTTCATCAAGGGTGTCTTCTTCGTCAAGGTCATCCGTGTCTTCCTCTTCCTCTTCTTCCTCACTTTCTTCCTCGCTGTCACTGGCAGCATCGATTTCTGGGAAATCATCTACGTCTCCATCGTCCGACACGTCGTCCCCTTCTCTATCCTCATCCTCTGCTTCTTCTTCGCTCTGCATCTCCAAGTCCACGGCCTCAGCGAAAGGACCTTTCTCGACCTCGTCGTACTCCTCCTGCTTGCGCTTGTTCCGCGCTTTCCCCAGACCGGTGACCGCCATCTCTCTAGGAAAGGGACAAAGAAGGGACTATACTAGGGGAGTTTCGCAGGTGAAGGATAACTTTTACCATCTCATTTTTTTGGTCAAATTCACGTGACCACTAGATGTTTGTCAGATCTGGATCGGGCATATCGTTTAGCATAAACCGCGATGGTAAACTACGGAGGAGGTCAGTAATCGTCGCTGGACATAAAGATCAGGGCTTTGACACGTTTTACACAGATGAAGTGTCTGCTTTGGTTCTTGATATAGGCTCCTCATCCGTACGCGCAGGGTACGCCGGGGATGATATCCCCAAGGCCATTATCCCATCGTTTTATGGCTATAAGGCGACTGCAGGGGCAGGGGATGGCGACGTGCAAATGGCCGAAACCCCACCAGAAAACGCTGAGTCAATAAAACCCCCGAGTGACGCGAAGCTTTACCTTGGGCAGAATGGCCCTTCGATCTGGAGAGAGGGTATGGAAATTGGGAACCCTGTACGGGACGCGTTGAGTAAGTAACTTTACACCTTGTTCATGGATGGTATTGACATCTAAGCTATGTAGTTTTTGACTTCAATCCGGTTCCTGCTTTGATCTCGCATGCGCTGGTCGACGTTATGCGAGTCAATCCTTCAGAACATCCCATCCTCGTGACCGAGCCAGCTTGGAACACACCCGCAAATAGAGAAAGAATGGCAGAGATTATGTTCGAGGAGTTTCATGTTCCTGCCTTTTACATTGCCAATACTGGCGTTCTGAATGCGTAAGATTTGATTCGCTTGCCTGAGTGGCGTTAATAACTCGGAGCAGTTTTGCAGCAGGGAAGGGCTCAGCACTAGTAATCGACGTTGGGCATGCAATGGCCAGCATCACCCCAGTAGTCGATGGTTTTGTGCTACGAAAGGGTGCGTTGATGATGTTTGCCCTTTCTTATTCTCACATATCGTAGGGTTGGTCTCGTCTGCGCTACCCAAACTTGTCCAAGCCCATGCACGACACATCCTAAGTAACCCCGCACCGACGCGTCGGGGGATTGAACTTCTCCCTCATCAGCTCATCGCCAACAAACTGGTGCGTTGTTTATCATGCTCGAATCGCCCCTTTCATAAATGCGACATAATACAGCCTGTCGAGCCTGGTGCGCCACCAAAGTTTACCCTCCGTGAAGACCGTATATCTGGAACAACGGAAAGCTGGAGGGTTTGGTGCGAGAGTCGTGAAGTTGAAGAGTGGATACAGAGTGTTGCTGGCGTTCTTGATCAGGGATGGAACGACCAGTAAGTTGACTTCACGCATCTTTGCGATCTTTCTCATTGTGTGTTGCAGAGCTGCGGCTTCTCGTCCAGCACGCCAGTACGAGTTCCCAACAGGTTACAACACGTACTTCGGACCGGAGCGATACCAGGTTGGCGAGCAGTTCTTCTTCCATTCACCGCAGCTAGTGGTACGTGTCTCCATGCCGAATCGATCTCAAAGTTGCTCACTCTTTGCAGGCGCAAAATCCAAATCTCCCGAAAAACATCCCTACGTTGCTTTCAGAGTCTCTTCGCGCCTGTGATCCGGATCTGCGGCAAGTTCTCATGGGAAACGTAGTTCTTACTGGCGGAGGTAGCCTGTTTCCTGGTTTCGCTGACCGCTTGGAGGCAGAGCTATCAAGGAATTTCCCCCACGTGAGTGAAATGCTCTTAATCCTACTCCATCGATCTAGAGGTACGTCTGCAGGTCAAGATTCATGCTCCTGGGAACCCCATCGAGCGGAGGTATGGTGGTTGGCTAGGAGGAAGTATTCTGGCGAGTCTCGGCACTTTCCATCAACTGTGGATTAGCAGAGAAGAGTGGGAGGTAATTGCTTCGTGTTCCAGTGCTGGCTTTTTGCTGATACGTTTTCTCAGGAGCATGGTAAGCCTATTGTGGGGCAGAGGTGTAAATAGGCTTGCCATATATGAGGAGTTCGCTGCTGGTAAGGCACATCATGGCTGCGGAAATGCAGCTACTTCAAGTTAGCTTACAGCGTGGTCCTCGTGTTTGTCCTAAAATGTATGGTAGGCTGTTACTGCAGAATGTAACCACATGCCCGCAGCCGCAGGAATGCCATAGTTATGCCTCTGAGTGAAGGGCAAGTGTGGCCAAGTTGCCACCCTTACGTGGTGCGCTCTTATCGACAAAATTTCATGACACTATCCAAGACACTCGCACTGTAAAATAAATATCGCCTTCAAGGCATTTTCGGCCTTTCATCGTATAGCTTCACTCAAACTGCCCTTTTGATCAATCCTTACCACACCCAATGCTTTACAAAGGAGCACATACACATTCGCACAACGGCTCAAATGAACAACTGGTACAAGTATGAAACAACGGCAAACTAGAGTAGGCGCAATGTGCACTTCAAGGTGGAAGCTCAACTCCCATTAGCAACATAGCCCAATCCCTAACTAAAAAGGTGGAATGAAGAAAGGCTACTACTAGGTAACCGTATCCAAAGCACACACTAGCTAAAACACACTCGCCAGGGAGTAATAGATAAGGCCGAACGGTAAAAAAAGTGAAATGAAAAGAAGGGAAGGGCTGCTGGGTCGAACAAGCGCTAGCACTGACGTGTCCGTTCCAACCATATAGCTCCAGGGTTGAATTTAACACACACACAAGGCAGTTATTGGTTTTGTCGTAAAGAGTGGAATGTATGAAGTCAAAGAGACGAGTCATCACGAAGAGTTGGTTGTTGAAGTAGGCCGAAGCGAGGGTGTTTAGTATGCCTCAATTGCTTCCCTGCGCTCGCGAGCACCCATGAGAACACCCAGGCCGCCGATGGCCTTGCGGCGCACACGCGTGGCGAAGTTCTTTGGTCCTAATTCATCAGCACCAGAAGGGGGACCACGAGGCTGTCTGAAAGGGCCGATAAATTTATGCGCGACGGGAACGGGTGCAGGAGATAAGATAGGACGTCCCATTCCCAGCCCCTCGTACAACTTCTTGGCTGCTTCCTCGCGTGGCGACAGTGGCGATGTGTCCAAAGAAGATGCTGAGTGAGGGGTAGTGGGGTTGGAGAGCGAGGCAGAACTAGAAGTTGAGTAGGCATCGTCGTATTCACTGCCAGAGTCCAGGGCAACAGCGGGAAGCGTGCGCGAAAGAGGTGCCGTAAAGCTCAAGGGGCGTGGGCGCGCCTTGTTGGCTGACGTAGTGCCAGGAGGAGGTGAGATACGTTCACCAGGAGGTGGTGTGATTTTAACGCTCGGAGAGACAGCGGACACGGTGCGGAGGCCATTCAAAACTGAATTAGTAGTGCTTCCGCGACGCCAAGACACAGCAACATCTGACTTAGAAGGTGTGTTATCTTTGGTTGTGTGTCCATTGCCGTTGGGCAGGGAATTGCCGAGTGAAGTACCACCACTAATCACGGTGGTCTGACCGGGAGGAGATGATCCCCTAAGCGGAGTCTCGGGAATACTAGGGAATGCAACACTAGAGGTGACACGCGCGCCGACTCGTCCCCCAAGTGCGGCCGTCATTGGCACTTGATCCTCAAGTGGAGGTGTTTGGACTCCGAGCTGAGCCTTGAGAAGGTCAGCCTGGCTAGGACGCCGCGCAGGCGGGGAGCCGCTAACAGGACGAATATCAAAACTTGTTTCAAGAGGACCGGCAGTGGCAGGAAGATTTGTGGCGCTGACACTCCTATTCTGCATCTGCTGACGCAAAGCATGCTGAATGAGAATAGCTTGAGCACGAGCATTACGTTGGGCCTGCTCAGACTGGAAGAATGGATTATTGTCGTTAGTATACGTGTGAAAGATGAAATAATACAACAAACCTGTAACCGCGCAATCTCCAATTGCATCATCTGCATCTGCTGATACGCGTGCAACTGGACGTCGCTAGCGCTTTGTGCCTGCATCCCCTGAGAATAGGAGGGGTAAAATGGAACACTGTTTGGATTGAGGGCACTCTGAGCAGCCATTTGCTGCTGTACGAAGCGGTTGTTTGGACCGTCTACTGCGGCAGTAAGGGGACGGGCGTGATTGCTGATGTACATGCTCTGGGAGAAAAGCTCGGCAACTTCATCCACATCATCTTCCTCTGCGAAAGGCGAATGAGAGTTGGACGCAAAACGTTGGACATTGAATGAACCGCCGAGAGCGGCCGTATGAGGAACAGACATGGATGTAGAACGCACGCCTCCGGTACGAAGACCGTTGAGAAGAGAAGCACGGTTGTTGGAGTGCATTGCGGCCATAGTTGAGTAAAAAAAATAGGAAGATTGCGTAGAGAGCGCGGGTTGGACGATGGCCTTGGTACTAAAACGACACTGAAAGAATTATTGAAAAGGGAGATTATGTTGTTGATAGACGATGAAATGTTACAACTAGAGAAGAGTTAGGGAGAATGGGGGGACATGAAAGCAGTGAACGTACGAGCAGTGGAGGTATAAAAAGGGTCTCTTTAAAGAGACAAAAATGGGAGTCAGACAGCTACCTACAGGTCTGTGGTGGCTGCGACAAGTGGCGAGCTCGATGATTATAATATGTGTGGGCTGAAGGAAATAAAAGATACTGTTTTATAGGATTTTTGGATGATTTTTAAAGTGTAACAAGGAGAAGGATGCTGTGGACGATGAAAGAGAAAGGGAAAACCAGAGCAAAGCAAAGCGGAGAACCTGGACTCGGAAGAGAACAGAGCAAGCCAGCTCATAAAGATCAAATCACTAAGCGTCAAACAAGTGGCAGTGTCATCCATTCCCCCTGGCACCCCCTATAGTTTGATATCGTCGTCAACGTCGAGCACATCTTCCACTGCCTCATTGTTGCTCGGAATTAGCTTACTTGAATTAAGGATCTCCGTGTAAATACATTTCCTCGTCCTTCCGGGTGTCTACAACAACAGCACCTCCATGAAAGTTATTGTCTTGACCTCTCTCCTAGGTGCTGATATCAAAGGTACTTTTTCGCACTCGCCCGGACACGTGTATCAAACACAATGCTGCGTATCGGAGAATGTGCCGTGTGGAATGGATTTAACATTGTCTATCGAACCAGTCAGCCCATCACAAACCAGACGTCCTACGCTGGCTCACCTTCAGGTACAATTCCCAGACATCGTGAAAGAAGGACCGAATCCCATCATCGTTCTTCGTCTCATGCAATAGTATGAACTTCATGTCTAACGTGAGGATGAGCATAAATCCAGGGAAGGGGAATAGGGAAACATCATACTGCCTGGAGTGATGAACGCAGACACCGTCCATTCATTGAATTTGTCTACAGATTTCAGATACCTACCATCATCAGTGGAGCATAATGATAAGGAATATAATAACTTACATGGCGCTTTCCTTTCGCATGACATCCTCAATAACATCCAGACTTGCGTTCGCAATCATCTGGATCACATGTCGATCTTGCCCTCCGCCCATCCTCACACTGCCCCCTTGGACATGATGAGATTGCGTAGCACTAGAGGCTCCCGACAACGCCGTAAGCGTGCCCGCGAACGCAGAAGTGGACCATGTAGGCAAGTTTGATGAAAGAGACGAGGACGTTGGCTGCGGCAGCTTAGTAGAATAGTGCGTCAAACTGTATATTGGTGTATCAGACGGAGAGAGCAGGAAGAGATGATGAGACATTCGGCCAAGCGCTAGTCAGGGCTGACAATGTTGTTTACGATCAATGAAATTTCATCAGCTTTGACGTTGTGGTCAACATGCACACTTGCTCCATGATGTCGAGAAGGGGCTTGCACACTTTCAGCAGGCAATCAAAATGCAACAGTCGCCTGGCTCACAACACCCTTTCCCAATTTAATTCTTTTCTACAACTGAGACCGTTCTCATCATTGCCAGTGCGAATCATCCACACCCCCGCCACGACTGTACCATCGACTATCAGTTTACTCCCTGCGTCCTTCCTTCAATTTGCTCGTACGCAGCTGCATAATGCAACTCATAGAGACGCGCTTCGTTCCAGGTTTGCTTCCTCCCGTCCCCCACCTCGTAGGCCAAACTGGCTGGATTCAATCAACGGAAACATCATATTCGTCGCCGTCATCGCAATAAACGCTGGCGTCTTTCTTCTCTGGCAAGGCGCCAAGTCCACATACGTTCGTAGGCGTTGTGCTGTCTTCAAGGTATAGGGTACGACTGACAGCCATCCACAGCAAACCACTCGCGACCCCACACTCTGGATCTTCCTCCGGAACAACTTATTAGTGAATTGGGAGAACATCAGCTCCGGTCGCGTGTGCGTCTTGTTGCGTTAATTACTTCGGACTTTACCTGATTCATCGGGCAGGTGGACGCTCATTACCTCGTGTTTCTCCCATCAAGACATAGATCACGCATTGTTCAATGGCCTTTCATTCTACTTCATGGCCCCTGGCGTCATGCAAGTTCTCGGGAACTCGCGTTTTTTGGGCCTCTACTTTCTCGGTATTTTCTACACCTCACACAGTGACGTCCACTAACGAAGGACAGGTGGTATCGCATCCAGCGTGACGAGTCTCGTGTGGAACCGTGTCTACAAACATGACTCCAACATCTCTTCGCACGGTGCTAGTGGTCTGTCCTCACCCATTCATTCCTCTTCGTGCATTGAAACGTTGTGTAGGCGCGATACTGGCAACCATCGCGTTTTACGCCTGCGCATTCCCAAGGACGACATTTTTAATTTTCTTCGTCGTCCCTTGTCCTGCGTGGGCTTTCCTTCCCGGGATCCTCGCGTTTGATGTGTATAGGAGTGTGACAGATGCCGTGAGTTGACTTCACAACTCCTTGTACCATCCAGTCGATTGAATAATGTTGCAGAAAACGCGAACGGATACAGTAGGTCACGTCGGTGGAATGCTATCAGGCATAGGTTTCTTCTTATGGAGAATGGCCCTTCGTCGCTAGACTTATTGCTGCGATGGTATTTACTGCTCCACTCAATCCATAGAAGAATCTATTACGCAGCATAGGAGGTGTAATATAAACAAGACTAGCGTTGTGTGGAATAGAAGAAAAAAATGAACGTGATATATACGCCAGCAACACAAATCAAAAAGAAAATAGCAACGACGAAACAATAGACATATCAACGAGTGTGGTAATTGAGATACATATCAATCACTGAGCATAAGCATATCATGGAATACTGTGCATTCACTCCGATGCACGGCCTTTTTGCGGGGTATTCATTAGTTTGTCCAACCTCCCCATCTGACCCTCCAGCTTCGTCATTCCAACGCCGTTGCCATCCACGCCAAGGTCCCTTGCGTCGTGCTTGTCAAAGTAGTACGTGAGCAGGTTCTTCTTGTTGTCATCGAGACCGTCGAGCAACGTGAAGAGATGAGTCTCGTCGCGGAGCACAAGCTGTGCAGCGATGATAGTGGCGTACACTGCTTCACGAATGACGAGAGTGGTGTTGTTTAGCGCTGCCATCAAGGTAGATTTTAAGCGCGGAAGCTCCTCTTCAAGTACTTCAGCGGGCAAGCGCATGATGAATTTGCCCACGGCGATTAGTCCAAAGGCGTGCGATGCATCTTTGGCACTTGCATCTGACGAAGGCTCGGCCAAAAATGCCCGCAGGCTGCCGTGCATCGTAGTTAGGCCGTAAACGGGTTCGATGCGTGTTGCAAGGGCATCGCGGATTGTCTTAGTCGCCTCGAGAACCTAAAACTATCGTGAGCACAGAGGACACTAGCAAGGCATGGAATTTACATCAACGGCATTACAATACCGCACGGTAAACAGAGTTGCGAATATGTCAGCTTCCCGACCTTCCACGAATGGTGCTTGGCTACTCAGCAATTCCCAGAGAACTATGAGGCCATATTCAAGTTGCTCGGCATCCTATTCAAAGACGTTGAATGAGGTTCAATCGATGGGAATGAAAAAGCTGGCGCACCCTTGAAGGATCAAGAAACTTGATCAGAGCATTGAATAGCCGTTCAAAGCTCTTGCCCTTCGTCCATATATCAGGGATCAAGGGAGGAAGAGAGCGACTAATGCCAAGGAAAGGCGAAACAGTGGAAGGAAGTCCTAGTCCAGGACTCAGGGGAGACGTCGTTTCGGAAGGTATGGGATTGCTGCTGCACAACAATGCCAACTTCTGGAGAACTCGAATGTCAGTCCGATCGCTCTCCAGTGCGGTAATATAATCGTTGAGTTCTTGTACTCGGTCATCAGCTGCAGTTGCTCTGAGGGGTGTAGCATGATCAAGGGCTGTGTTCATAGAATCAAAAGTCAGAAAATAGCAAGGATTCATAACTAATGACAACCCACTGGACGTGCGTTTCAACCACCAACCAGTCTCGTGCACCTGGTCTTGAACTGGCTTAACGGGGTTGTCTGCAGCTCTGATGTTTGCAGGACTATTTTTAAATAGTGCTGCCTGGCGGAAGATAGCTGCGGTTCGGTTTTCAGGAGTTACAGGAGGAGCCAGGCTTCGTATTATCGCTGGCGCATTTTGCGCTTTGGGTTTTGGCGTCGCAGAACCACTACCAAGTAGCAGCGACGGAGGAATTGTGGAGTGCTGGTTATCCTCACCATCCGGGTCGTTCAACTCAAGCAATCGCTCCGCAGCACTCTGCGCTTGCTCTGCTCGAGCTATAAGAGCGTCCTCGACAGGTGCTGGCGCTGAAGATTTTCCATTCGACAATGCATCAGAACTAGTGTAGGGCGTTGAGCGATCCGAGCGGGGAGAGAACGAGCGTTGTTGACTGGGTGCCGGAGGATACACCTTGTAGGGAGTTGAGAAAGACATGAGATTGACAGAGTCATCATCCATCTCAGAGTCACTATCGTCGGGTATGGGTATAACGGTTGCCAGTAAGAGCGATTCCTCATTATTGATATCAGGCATTATAGTTGACTGGCGAACTGGGACTGGAACTGGGGGCACGGGGGGCGCATGACGCCGAGAGGTTGGCAATTCGTAGTAGGAACTAGAAAGAGGCGGCTGCACAGTTTTGGTAGATAAGCGGCCAAGAGAGATGGGTGGGACAAGGGGTGAGGATCCTCGACGTTGGTTTACTTCGGGGCTAGAAGACAACGATGAATCGGTGGAGGAGCGTGAATGCGACGTCAGTACCGCGCTAGAACTGACGGAACGAGGCATGGTACCACCCAGGACGCGTGATTTTGATGGTGTCAGGGGAGAATAAGATGAACGAGGGGATAGTGAGGACCTCGAAACTGGCGATGGCGAGCTGCGCCCATTTGAGAGTTTAACCGTAGGGCTTATTGGTGAGACAACCCTCCTTGCTGGAGGTGATGTCGCGCGCGTCGCGTGCGATGAGGACGTTGCTTGATGTCTCAGGGTAGGGGGCGCAGTTGCAATGGCTTTCGCCTTGGCGCGACTGGCGGCAATCGCGGCTGCAACACTGCTCTTCTTGATACTTGGTGTAGTTGGTGTAGTTGCAGGAAAATTGGCAATAACTTCAGGGTCCGGGCATGCCTTCTCCAGCTGTTTGCGTGCTGTGAGGTCAAGAGACTCGAGAATTACAGTTGCCCTGTCATGCCAGACACCATCGAATACCCAAAACGCACTGCGGGCCGTTTCCCTGACAGCCGCATTGGGATCAGCCAACGCTTTCTTCAATGACTTCTCGAGGATCTCCAAACCACCATTCGCCTCTATATGCGATTTCGCCCGTGTCCCATGTACCTGGATATAGTGGATGATGTGAGATACTACGAATGTTCGAGATTGCACTGTCTTTTCTTGCAGAGTGTTCCAAAGGAGGGAGAGAAGAACCCGGGGATGTGCTGAAGCATGCTCCATTATGACGGAGAGTGATCGCTGGGACTGTTGAGCAGCGATTTTCTTGGTAAATCCTGCCATTCGGAGCAAATTCGTATATAACATTTCACAAAACGGGTCGATCCCTAGGCCCAACGCGATGGCAAGTTCGGCATAAAAGGAGCAGGTGTTCGCAGAAACCGTTGTCCGCAAACTGACGAGCTGAAACAAAGGTGAGGGGTGTGTACGAAGTGTTTGCTAAGTTTGGGATGCTTACTGTTTTCAGGGAGGACGGCATAAATCCGTCTTTTAGGCATTGGAGGAATACATCGGGATATCTTATATGGATGTTTCCGGAGAGCATACCACGGACACGCTGAATGGCACGTTCGCGGGCAGCCCAATTGTGTTCTGTTTCCTTCCCCTATGTCGCAAGTTAAGAAGGTTGGCCAAAGTTTTCAAGGGTGTTGACCGTACCTCGAATGATTTTGCAAATGTTAGAAATTCGGTTTCCAGATCGCGACTGGATGCAACCTATAATTGTTGGTCAGATAACGAGGTGTGATATCAAAGCAGGACATACAAAAGCAGGTTCAATTGCGCTAGCTGCTTCACTTGAAGGTTGTGACAGAGGCGGAGAGGCAACTGCGGCCCGACTTGCTGGCCTCGGAATTTCTCTCGCATTCCCTTGACTTGCTACCCTGGTCATGCCAGGCGTAGCTCCGGATGCCGCGCCAACTGTTGGCCGGCGATTCTGTTGCAGCATCATGCTTGGAGGAACGTACTCCTTCTTTGTGTGGGGCTCTCCACTACCCACGGAGCCCTCGCTCTGGGGTGTGCTTGCTCCAGTAGCACGACTGGAATGCATAAGCTGTGACTGAATATTGTCGACCATCGCTTTGCGTACTCCCTTCTTCGCCAGCTCCTTCTTGAGGTCTGAGCGAGCAGCGTCTGTCACGCCAGGTCCTGTGAAGAGCTCAATAACGGAAGGCGTCGCGCATGCGCGAACACTGCCATCCGTGTCTTCCAAGGTGTCGACTAACAGCGAAAGGTATGGCCGAAGAGGAAAAAGATGGTGGGTTCGGCGGATGTGCACCAGGGCTAGTAATGACTACGGTAGAGAGTGAGAGGCCATCATATCTGCTCATAGGATCTTACTTACTTGTTCTCGGACTCTGGCAACCTTGCTTCCAAAGCCATTGTCTCGGAAGAAACGTTCAAATATCGCAAGTGGTGTTTCGGGACCCCCCTTGCTATCCTTCATCTTTGAAGCAGCTCTGAACGCCAGTCCACCGAGTATAACCAGCGTTTCACGTGCTTTATCACGAGCCTTTTCGCGAGTATCACCGAGACGCTCGATAACGCCAGGAGCGGGAAGGAACGCGTTCATAATCTGGCGGAGAACCATCAAGTCATGCGACACTCCGGCAGTGGAGGACGTGGAGGACGATGCCGATAGTGGGTGTGCGTTTCCATTTGGGACAATATTATTGCGCGAAACGATCAACGGGAGGAGAGGGGGAAGCGCAGAGAGCGTGGCGGTCGTTAGATGTTGATTTGAGATACGAAGACATGCTTTGAGAGCAGAGATGACTGGTTCTGGTTCGGTGATCTAAGTAGACAGCAGTCAATGAGACCCAGCTCATTGAACAGGTAACTGGGCACGTACCTCTATGCCCGACTCGAACTCTGCTTGCAGTTTTGTAACGGCATCAACCTTCTGGTCAACGTCTGTGGACACTGTGAGTTCTGGTACCGGGCATTCCCAAGGCGTACCACCAACCGTTACTTTTGCATTGATTAATGAGCTTTTCGAGCCGCTCCGTGCTCATGGTTGATTGAGAGGAAGAGAGAATGGTTCGATAGGCGCGAATTTAATCAAGCTCAGAGTCTCAAAGGTTTCCTACCGCCGTGGCAAAGAACAAAGTACTGCTCGCGACGGACCTATTCAATAACACTGATTCTCACTATAATTTACATTAGAGTTACGGTCGAATGATCACTCTATGGTATATTTTGAGGTAGTATTGCAGCATTTCTTATTCACAAACTGCTTCGACAAGGGATCTTGGACACGTCATTCACTCTTTTTGTCCGAATGACCTAACGATTTGCCAGGTTGTACGTAGTCGCGGATACGCTGCTTCTGATAGGGCATTAAGTGATCTTTTATACGCATAGATCGAAACTTGAACCAACCAGACCTTTCAGTTCCGGGAAACCACCCTCGATCTTCCTGTCCCACATCAACTGGGGGGGGCTGCCTTCGAGGTTGAGCCAAACCCTGAAACGACCTCCAGTTTCCTCAGAATTCAGAGGAATGATTGATATTGCCTTCAAGGCTGGAGGCGGGAATGTAAGGAACAATTCTGTAGAAACCCAGGTTGCTCGATGGAGCCTGCAAGGAATGAATGAATTTGAAAGTTCACAGCACTCATGCCACTTACCATCGACACTGGAAAGTACATTTATCGTAATAAGTTGATCAG
>QFEN01000403.1:59063-98836 GCA_003316125.1 Auricularia polytricha
CTGGATAGTACATTTATCGCAATAAGTTGATCAGTAAGCTTTTACAACAAGTACTGCGTACTCGGTCGCAGAATTCTATGATAATGCTGGGGAATGCCAGTGGAACTGGTGGAATGAAGGTCGACGAGTCAAGAGTAGGATTTCCTTTGACCTGCTCTGCATTGTCCTGTTCACTGGGCAGCGGACAGGATACGTCAGTCATCTCTGCCATCGTGGCGAATGATGGAATTGATGTCGACAATGATAAGTAGGTCACGTGAACACAAGATCTTTATTGACGCGTTGTTTGCTCCGACTCTACTAATTGAATTGCGCGTCTTCCCTTCACCACCATCTTTAGATGTCCCCAGCCCAAAAGATAGAGACTGACAGTAACGGGGACACGATGTCAACATCGCGCTTGGACATGGATGAGAGCAAACCAGATATTATATGGACCGTGCATGGTAAGTCTCAGTTACAAGTAGAATCATAGTAAACAGCTTATCGCGATGCATAGTCGAGGTCCGACTCTCGACGAAATCCAGACGACGTGTAGACGTCATCCAAAGTCTTGTGCGAGAATTTATCACCAATAACTACGATCTCGTCCAGCTCCCATCCGTCCTCCATGGATGGGAATCAGATCCAACCCTTGCTTCATCGGTAGACCGAATCGCAATATCAGAATCAGCATGTCCATCAATATCATTACGCCTCAAAGAGGTCTCATTGGAAATTCATGCTTACCAACCACATGAAACCGATGCGGTCGAAGAATATGCTAATGGAACACCAGGTAGAGATGGTGAGGAGAACGTGCTCGCGGCGAGCGTGTGCGAACTCCCATGTAAGGCATGGGAGGGATTGTGGGATGGCTTGATATATGCGGACAACATCAAGCTAAAACTACTCGATTATATTCACGCAACTTTTGTTCTAAGCGACGCTGATGTCGACTGTAGGTGAGGCAGTTAGGTGACTGTGACGTATGCTGACCCTATCCCAGTTAACTTGGTGACATGGAACCGCGTTGTGTTGCTGCATGGACCCCCGGGTACAGGCAAGACATCACTGTGTCGAGCACTTGCTCAAAAATTATCCATACGATTATCTCATCGGTAAGTCCAATATATGCGCTATTCGTGTACGTTACGCACTTCACATAACAAACAGTTACTCTCAGTCACGTCTCCTAGAAATCAATTCTCACTCCCTTTTTTCCCGCTGGTTCTCGGAGTCAGGAAAACTTGTACAACGTCTGTTCAGCAACATCATGGAAATGGTGGAAGACGAAGACTGTTTCGTTGTTGTACTAATAGGTAAATCTAGGCTCCTTGACTATTGTGTTCTACGCTTATAGCGCTATAGATGAAGTTGAATCCCTTACTGCAGCCAGAGCTGGCGCTATGGCAGGCACAGAACCATCTGACGGCCTGAGGGTACGTCTTTGCAAATCCATTTCATGGTCTGATTTTTTCACGAAGCATATAGGTAGTCAATGCTCTCCTCACACAACTGGACAAGCTAAGGTATCAGAAGAACGTCCTGGTGATGTCCACAAGTAACCTCGCAAAAGCAATAGGTAAGTGCGAATGGGACTATGCATACAAAATATCTGATTACCTTACCTTTTGAAGACTCGGCCTTCGTTGATCGAGCAGATATCATCCAATACGTTGACCTGCCGCCACGCGAAGCCATCTATGAGATTCTTCGTAGCTCTCTATGCGAATTTGTAAAAAAAGGAATACTACAGGAGACAGTAAGCTGCCCATGATCTTGATCCGGTCATCGATCCTCTTATTGATAATATCTCTTAGACAGTTCCTGCGCTTGACCTAGCGTTGTACTTTGAAAGCAGCAACAGAAATCGCTCCGGTGCAAGTGACGCCATGATGGATCTTGCGTCGACTTTACTGGCTCTTGCTGATAAATGCAGGGTAGGTCCACCAACTGTGTTCAGTGTTCGTGGCTCAGGAACTCCCACAGGCACAGCAACTTTCAGGACGCGCTCTTCGACGTTTGCCCGTTCTCGCGCTCGCGAGATACATTGGCATCGGCGTTAGTACATCATCACCTACTAGCAATCTCAACAATTCCCGGTTCCAAACTGACATACGCTTATGGCTGGATGCGATGGAGAAGGTCCTCAATGATCGAGCTGCAGATCACGGAAAGCTTGCATAGTCGAAATTATGTCATCATGTTTGCATCACTTTCGTGCATTGTTGTTGTTTTCTTGCACTCTTTGCCCCATATCTCAACACGTATGATACCTGCAACCGCAATCAATCCACGCGTATCAACGCTATCCAAATTGCAGTGAAATCTCGTGAATTGAGTGCCCCGACATGAATGTATCGAAAAAGGTGGTATAAGGGACCCAAAGACGACATCGGACGGGCACTTGATCAGATCAGCTTATCGGTGACGGATCGACTAAAGAGATTCAATCAGTCAAATTAATAGGTCATTCAGAGAATCACCTACAGAATTGCAGGGGCTGGGGCCTGGGTGCTCTTAGCCCTTTATATCCTGCAACCCATCCGTTCCGCAAAACCCGTCCACCTTGTTCTCCTGAAAACCTCGCCTGTCCTTGCTTAAAGTTCACCATCCTCGTCCATACATTCCTCGGCACAGTTACCCGAGCATTCTCGGTGAGCAAATAAATATTCTTCCCAGCCCACACTCGCCTACCAAGTCGCTCCTTCACCCGTTGCGTTGCTCGAGAGAGTGCGACTTCATAGTGGTTCTCGTACCACGTTACGAGTTCATCTAAACTTTTCTGGAGGATATTCAGGTGGAGGTTTATGTCAAAAAACTTCTCCGGTGGGGAATAATCTAGGGGTGTGGAAGGGGTGTCGAGGTCAACGTCTAAAGCTGTCGAGACGTCTGGTGGAGGGGCGCGGGGAGAACTGGAAGAAGTCGGTTCTAAGGGAGATGGTGGAGGAGGGAGGCTGTCGCGTAGCTCAGAGTACCATGCTATATCATTTTTCTTCCTCCGTATGGTCTGCCTCGCTACCCATCCGACCCATCGCATCAACTCCATATTCTTGTCTCTGTTAGCCTCTCCAAAGACAGGTATTATGGTGCCCCGGTTAATGCCGAAGTGCGGCGCAAGCGTGCCATGGGGGTCACGATACAGCTGACTCCGCAAAAGACGGTCGACCCGGCGATCCAGGCGCATAGCTTGGAAGAGGTAATGTCGTGCAAAGGTGGCGTGGCCTGCGCGCGATATATGCTTGAGCAAGATGTTGTATGAAGTGGTATTGGGCTGGGCGTTGGGAGTTAGGTGTGGCTCAGTTGACGCGGGGTTTGCGATTCCAAAGTCATCTTCTTCATCAAATTCCCGGGAATAGTGCTGGCTTGCTTGTGGGGGAAGGGGTTGGGTGAGGACCTCGAAAGTTTGGACGAGCTTGGCTACATTGCCGAGCCGGCCCAGCATGTCAAGGGTGGTATTGAGAGCGGCGGTTGAAAAAGGTGACAGCATACTGGAGCCTTGTAATGGTGGGTGATCTGGATAATCCAGGTCTATACCATATCCCAGTTTCATGAGCTGATAGAAGCCCTCCTGATCCAAAACCTCCTTCAAGATACGCATGACCAAGTCAAGGTTGAAAGATGTTAAAGGCATATCCCGAGCCGACATTTCCTTGAGCAGCTTCCGACAAAGTTTGCTCGCATCAGCAAGCATGTCCGCACGCTGCACCTTATATATTGGCAGGGACAAGCGGTGTGCAATTGCTTTGAGACATAAACCGAATGTTTTCGATTCAGGGTCCAGTTTGCAGACGTGTGTGAGTTCGGTTAATACTTGTATTGCACCGGTATAGTGACCCACAGCAGCGAACTGCTGCAAAACGACATGGTAGTCTTCGAGAGTTGCGTCTGCGCCTGTTGCTCGGATATTACGCATGACAGTCTTGAGACGGGCCTCATAATGGTGAGGGATGCGAGGAGCTTGACCTGCTTGCATGCGACGTGCTGTCCAAGTTCTCAGGGTATACGAGCTTGGGACACAGCGTCGAAGAACCGCTTGATGAACTTCCAGAGGAAGATCGTCGCATTCTGTGTAGTTCATGAGATCGACATAGCATGACCATACTCTGGCATGACTCCGTGTCTGACGCGAGAGGACCTCCATAAGAGCGGAAAGCTTTTCCTTCTGGATAATGTCCTTGGAACTCATATGCTTGAAATTCCTTTGTGAAGTAGTGGTTGGGCATGCGCTGGAAGATGCATCATGGACGATATGAAGTGGAAAAGCGGAGGAGCAGCGAGCAGATGTATGGACAAGTCGGCGTAGGGAATGAGATTGGGTGTTAGCAGAAAAGCAGACTTTTGAAAGCTGTCTTCGCATGGAACAGTAGTTAGTCTGGCGCCAGGACTGGCCAGTGTGTTCGAAGCCTCTTGATGCCAGGTGCGATTCCGACGAAAAATGTGCTGACTTTCCTTTCTAGGAATTAGGTTCCTCGTGGACCAACAAAGATGGAAAAGCTCATATAACCAAAGTGCTTCCCAATTTTTAGTTGTACATGTCGACGTTACTGTTGGAAGTCGTTGCACACATCCTTGTCTACCCTTTCAGATATGCAATTATAACCCATGCTGTGCATGCGCACGCAAGAGCGTTCCTCGCCTAATAAATTGTTGTATCTCAACCCGCGGGCAGAGTTATATTCACTCAATGTTACTGGGCGATGCCATCTCGCGCCAATCTATGATGAGTGTTTGTGTGTGCGGCATCGTGCAAATGAGCTTTTCTGAAATGGTTCTAGTCTAGTCCATAAGCGCAAGTCCTCGGAAGTGATTGGGTGATCGAGGTGCGTGTTCGCTGGCACTGATTAATGAGAAGACTTCAATGAGTATTTGATGTCATCGAATAGCATAATTCTTCGTCAAGACTCGCATGATTGCAAAGCTGGCAGAATTGATTGGAAAAATTGATACGATTACAACAGCAATGTGCGTGTACTTTTCTGTTACACTGCATCGGACCCAGCGATCGCAACATGAGATCGAGGCCGTATCAAATCATGGAGGATTACGTTGTAAAGCCCGCTAGAAGGAAGAGTTAGCATGGGCACCAGGAGCGATAGAATAAGCCGAACCGTCCCGCAATCTATAAGTGCAACAACCAGAAGGTGCCAACACTACTGACGGACAGATTCGAGGATTTCCATCGATGTTACGCTGTTACCGCGAATGACCTGCAAAGCTGCAGTTCAACGGATGTCATCCCAGAGCATTCAAGAACCTACCACCGTGCCAATGGGATGCTTCTGAGCTGGAGTTGTCTCTTCCAGAGCATCGTCGATGACGAGGTTCAGAAAAAGGTCATATCCACGCAGAGTGCCGCTGACTTTGCGGCCACCCTGCAAATGGACAAACAACTTCTTGTCCATAAACTATATCAAGCTGTTTAGCATACAAAGGCAGGACTTGCATAGAGATTTACCTTCTTAAGTTCTGGTTGTGATGCCTTGGACATGATTATTACACTGTGATGATAGTCGCTGTCAGGGTCGCTGAGCAGGTTTGTTGCTTTGTAGTGTTTGGTTCGACACTAAACCTATAGAGGAGCTTCATAACGCCTTCGCAAGCCCCAATCACCTTTTTGTTGCTTGGCCTTATATTGCAATCTACTCTGTATAGAATCTGACTGGGCGTACCCTTCCTCCAATAACCAGAGCCAGATCAAACTTGTCAGCGTTTGTCGCATTCATTCAGCTCCTGAACGCTGCTTAGACCATAAAACAGGCCAGCTAATCCATAAAGATTTCATCGCCAAATCGTTGTTTATCAAAGACGGTTCATGGCGAGCCCGACCAGCCGAACACCCCCCACTAGTGCAAACCCTTCTACCCAGCCCCAATCTCGGCCACGAGATTGGAATAAGCTGCGCGGCGGAGAGGCAGGATCCACTTTTCGCGGTTTAGGGAGGGGCAGAGGTGCACGTGGCGGTGGAAGGGGCGGTGGTCGCCCCCCAAACAGCCCAGTGATCAGAGGCAGCAGCAAGCTTTCACACACAGAGCCCTCAGAGAACCACGGATCCCTCCCAGACGTGTCCACGCCTAAGACCGAGCCTTCCCCAGCTCGTAAGGGTCCTTCCCAGTCGGAAGCTGCTAGTACTACTTCGGCAAAGCCTGCTGCTAGTCAAGCTGACCGTGCGCCCAAGCCAAAAGCACCATCTCGCCCGAGTCGTGGTTCTCGCGGTGTTCCAGTTGTAACCGTAGCTCCAGCTTCTCCAACTCCAGATTCCGTACAAAACGTGCCCTCTACACCAAGTCGTAATAATGCTAACCGACGTCGACGCACCAACACCACTCAGCATGCCAAGCCTCTCCTGAACGGTAGTATACCATCAACCACATCACTACATCCACAGAAACCAAAGGCAGCACCTACTACATCTTCTATCGCACCACATAAAGATGTCCCTCCTCATCTGGCAGCTGCACATGAGGCTGAAATTCGTCACGATATTGACGCATTGGTTGAGCGTGTCAGGGCAGTTGCAATGGCTGAAAATAGGCCTTCGACCCCTGGAAGCCATATCGATTGGGCCGGTGAGGAGGATGACTCGTTGCCTGACCTTGATGATTGGGGTGTTACGACGACTCGCACCAATATCAGCGCAGATGACAGAGGGGATTTGATATCACCCATATTGGCGGATGCGCTTAAGCCACTGCCGGAGCCTCAGACGGAAGGAGATGATGATGATGATGATGATGACGACGAGGAGCATCACGTGGAACCTTTAGACGATGCTGCTGGTGAAATCACCAAGGACTCATTGGATTCTTCACCCCTATCCAATACACCTGATACCTTTGTCACGGCCACCGCAGATGTGCATGACACTCCCACCACCATTGTCGCGCCTGAAACCATCACGCATGTCGAGAAGCCCTCGCTTCACACGTCGCTGCCTCCCAAGCCAGCCGCCGCAACGGACAGCCTGCGCGTAAGCTCTGCACGCCCCAACTTGCTTTCTAAAGCAGCGCTGATCGTAGGTGGTGAAGAGCCACTCACACCAAAGGGGGGAGGCCTTTCACGGTCTATCCACGCTCCCTCCCTTGCCGAGGTAGAAGCACTAGAAAAGACTCTCAGCTCTTCTTCCAGCGACCACGGCCTCGCTGGATCCATTCACGCGCCTAAAGGCCTCCCGGAATCCCACTCTGCTCCATCGTTGCTGAACCCGGGTGCCCCGTCTCCTGCGCGCGCATATAGTCCTTCGCATGGTCGCTCGAAGACGGAAGGTCGCCCTGCCTTTCCGCATCCGCGCACGGCGGCGATAAATCACAAGGCGATTCGTTCTGGTACATCTTCGCCGCTAGGCCCGCCTGTACACGCGCATGCGCGGAATCACTCGACACCTCCTGGAGGGGCGGGGCAACGTGCCCCAAATAGTGTTCGACCTGTTATCACCGTAGACGCATTATCTCGGCTGGCAAGAACAATTGGCGGTGTATCAGGCATGCCCCGTGCGCAAGGTGTCGCTGTCGCAAAAGATTAAATGTTTCTACAATTTCCACCCATCATATCACGAATGCTCCATCTGATCTACGTAGTTTTTCATATTCGCTCATCGACAATTGTACGTCCAGTCAGCTCCGGTTTTTTTGGTTGCACGTCAACCTTTCTCTATTTTTGGATAATGAAAATTGCACCCAACTCTGTCTGCACATACAATAGATACCCCTCTACGCGCTCTGCTCCATTGTTAGCTGCTCCATTGTTAGCTGCTCCATTCTCCTACCTGTACTGATCTCAGGTGTATGTACCATACCTTACATGCAATTATTGACTGGTTCTTTGACTCTCGACGGTTGTTGTCAGTTTGAGATAAGTTCGCACGTAGGGGGACTCCGTATTAACCAGCGCTGAAATATGATAACTCGAGTCCTATGGCCTTTATTGGCTTTGACCTACTGGAGAGGTCAGACACGAAACCCAAGCTAACCAGCATCTGCTTCAGGCGGCCCTCCCACATCAGTGAGACATTCTAATTAAGCTGTGAGCAACCTCGGCATATCCTGACACAATGCAGCTCACATTATTCGTCGAGATCCTCGCCTTTACCACCCCCCGGATATCGGAAGGAATATCGAGAGACTCGGCCTGTGGAACGGGAACTGATGGTTGCTCTGGAGGGGTAAATGACGGTTCGAGCTCATCTTCATGCTTCGAGGCAGCCCGTCGCATCCACCATTCAGCACCCATTGTCCACTCACTATCATAACTGTAGACGTTGAAATCGAACCGAGAGCACATGGACAGGTCGCGTGAGACACGCGCTGCATAAGCTGCGGATATATGTCCCATCATGGGATTGAAAAGAGCGGTAATGGTCGTCGGTGGTTGGGACGGAGGCGACCGAGAGGATTGGGCAAGTGGTGATGATGATGGTTGGGGGAGTTGGAAAGATGGTGGGGTCGCATCAGGGAGAGTTGTGAAACGAATTCCCGTGGATACTGGGGTAGATTGTCAGTGTCTGAGCAAGACTGGATCGATTCGTCTTACCTCCGGCACTCCTCTCTTTTGCACTGATGTAGAACTCAGCGCCTGCAGAAACTCTGCCCTTCAGCCCACCACCAGTCGCTTCTTCCTCGTCAACACGCTTAGGTCTTGTTCCAGGGCACGAGTTCAAATCTTCAGGAGGCTCAGTTGGATTTCCGAGCCTGCCAAAGTTATGTAAGACGCGTACACCCCACATCCCGTCTTCTGCACTATACGTGTATTCAGAGCACCACTTTCCGATGTCGTGCTGTAGGCTGAACATGACGTTACTGACATTGTCGCCTCGAGACCGCTTCTCGGAAGAGAAGCTGGACCGTGGATCTGATATGGTTGCGACAAGTGCCTGTAGAGTAGGTGATAGGCGCGTAGAATAGAGCGCATCGAGTCTACCTGTAGGCAGGTACAACCGGCCATAGAGCAAATAGTCTGAATCCCGCACGTCAACACTTGACTCGGACAGCGTACACAGACCTACCACGTGTATCGGCGCGCTCTCCAGCAAGCCATTCTTCCTCCTTTCCTTCTGGCCTGCGAGGCTGGTCATACACCTTGAAACGCTCGACCATGTCTTTGAAACGGACACTGCCAGAGTTCTTCACGTCGAGGTTGCAGGATGTGAATATATAGCCTACTGAGCCGTTGAGCGAAGGCATGGCGTTCATGGAATACGAGGTGTTGAAGAGTCCATTAGGAGCCTTGGATATGGACAGATGAAGCCCACGAGGGACGCTGAAATCCAGTATAGCTGATTATTCCGTACATGTGCTTCAGCTCAGACCAGCAAAGTAATTTCTGAAAAGCGTACCGTTGGAAGAACGGGTCAAGTTAGCGTATAAGTTGTCTTCGTTCCATCCTGTTGCACGATAATAACTTCGCAGCACATAGGATGCGAATGGGTGCATCTCTAAGGCTCCAGTGGGTATTTACGTAAATGGCTTCAAGCTACACACCAGACCTGCTTCAACACGTGACTGCAGCAAGCGACGAACAAAATTTGGATAGGGGGTCACCGAGATAAACCTGGAGGAGTCCTCACTATACACATAATATTCATTGTTGTCCATCATATATGATAGGCTTCCTCATGCACTTTGCCATTTCACACATTGCTCATTGCGCAATTTGCGCTGTCATTCCATCACACTGAACCTTCCCACTGGTGTTTGAATGTGTGGATTTGCGATAAATCAGCCCCCAAGGCCGTGACTCATGCATCATCAGCTAATCTTTCTGGCAGCATTAGAGTCTTGCCATGACTTCTTACTCGTGAAGCGAAAGCAAATAGTGTGCATGCCGCACAGCGCCTGCCCTCGACGAGGCCACTGCACGTCTCCCGTTACTACTATCTCGGCACTATCCCTAGCCTGAGAGTGGTGTGTTTATCACCGATTTCCCCAGCTTTTGCTACTTAGGAGGAAGGCAGTGTTCCTTCTTGATAATGGACAAAACGACCGCTACCTCTTCGATCCCTCATTCTAGAAATTTCGCCCTTTGATTTCTTCGGTCATCGGCTCCGTCATGTCAGGGAGATATGAATACTAATACGCACAGACTCAACTAGTGTACCAATCTTGCGGGAAGCTAGGCTATAGAGCGCAACGCACGATGCAAAGGAAACCCGGACTCGATCGATCCACCTGGCCAGTCAGTTTATATATTCTTGAATTGTCGCTGTCTCCTATTTTATATGCGACCTTGGAACCACGTAAATGGCTTCAAGTTTTACCTGCTTCAAGTGTTAACAAGAGCAAGATATGACATGATATTTCCACAGCACTGGTAGTAGAACAACAGTGGGATATGCAATTCGAAAGCATGGATGACAGCAATATCGATGTAGTGACACCTAGCGACGTTTTTTATCCAAGGAAAGCAAGAATATCTCTGGTCGAAGGCCTATTCTCTGGGGCTGACCAGCACTTCTGGACCAACTGCCACAGACGGTCATCCAGACCCCTTGCGCTGGCTGCAGGATCTTTAGGACGTAGGGGCATCTCTCCCTTAGAAAGTTTGATGATGACGTGCGTCGTGTGGCGGATGTTATGCCACGGTACTTCATGGGTCATGATCTAAAGGATGGTATGAGACATGCCAACTGTGTTCAAGTAAACTTTTGACTTACCTCGAGTATCGTCATGCCATATGCGAAAATGTCAGACTGGGTGGTGAGCATGCCGCCGTCGCAGCAGAGCTCTGGCGCAAGCCATCGTTGGGAGTTCGAAACTCTGAACCAAATGCGTCAGTACTTCGAAAGTAATGGTATTGTCGCTCTCAGTACCCAGCAGACATCGTGAAATTAACACCCGTGACATCTTCCAAGACCTGATTTCACATATCAGCGATGTGTAGATCAACTAATGAAATGTGATACTACCTTGGCGAACCCGAAATCGGCCAGCAGGGGGTTCCCGTTGGCGTCGACAACGATGTTAGACTAGGAGTGCGATCATGGCAGGCCCTTGTAGAGAAAATAAAAGCTACGCACCGCTTTGAGGTCGCCGTGCACGATCGCGGGTGTCATGCTATGCAGGACATTCACACCCTCGCAAATACCTTTGATCTGCAACGAGTCAACACGACACCAAGCATTCCTCAGAAAACTTGTACATACCAATGAATAATGATCTACGGTGGGATACTTTTTTATATACTCGTCCACTGTGCCATTAACCATCCATGGACTTACGACATACCTGATCAAATGATATGGTAAGAGGAGTGGACAACCATATGGAGGAAGGGCTCACGGGAAAGGCCCATCGTTTTGACAGAAACCGTAGAAAGGAAGGATATGCTCTCCGCGGTCGGCTTCCCACACGCGTTTCCAGATATCCACTTCTCTCTTGAACCTCTGGAAAGTGATGTGAGGATGTAATTTCGAGCAGATGGGAGTGAAGACGTACCCGCAGCGTCTGAGGGTCACAGTGAACAGCCCGTAGGATTTTGATGGCCACCTTTTCTTCGTTCAAATAGTAGCCTTCCCATATGTCTGCTGCTCCCGTTCCCTTGACGGCGTATTGCCCGATGCGCTTCACTTCACCGCGTCTAAGGTGCATGTTCGGTAAAAGCGACTGCGACGAATGTTGTATGTGATACAAGTTGCTTTCCATACCACGGTCTGTCGTTGGAATGAGGCCCGGAAGGTTCTGCAGAGCAATGAGTTCACCAGGACTAGTCTAGCAGGGAGTTGGAGAGACCTTTTGCATCAATTTCATGATCTGGCGCAGTTCTTCCGTTTGCTGCATCTGGGCGATATGCATGAGCTCCTGCTGGTTCTTGATGTCGCCCAGATACTGCACGATGTCGTCCTTGTCTCGTACACGACTCAACTCGAAGTTGGTCTGCCATGCATGGATCGACATGTGAGATGTGACCTTGAAGCGGGGTTAGGACAAATTTTCCAGAGCACGCTTCATTACCTGTAGTTTGACCAGGCAATCGGAAATATCTACGTGACATTGCTGAATGATACCAGCCAGTTCGTCTTGTTTGACGAACAGCTTGACCCTGGACATGGAGCACCATGGCGCCATTCTGTCCAGAATATTTTGAAGGGTGCTGGTGGGCAGATCAGTTGATTGACTGACGATTAAACCAGACCACTAACCCATGGGCACCCGAACACAGCCTAGCCTGTTGATCCGGGGGCAAGTTCTGCCCCTCATTGTTGATGATGGACATGAGACTCAGACATCGATCTTGGAGTAGAATGATGCCATTTCTGTGATGCGTTGTTAAGTACTCGGATCTGTGGACCATCAAGGATAGTACATACTTATTTGCTTCCGCTGTTGCGAACATGTTGATCAATGTGACCAAGACGCCCGTAGCGGCTCCGAGCCATGGCACTGGAGCAAATTGAGCAGCTGCCTGTGCTGCACCGATCAATGTCTGAGCTGCTATATTGGCCATGTATAACGATATGGCAGCTGTAGCTGAGGATGGGAGTGCCAGTTGAGGAAAGGAAGTCGAGGAGGTACAACCTGCGGAACCGTGAGTTTATATGCTGCTGTGCGCACTGCATACCTCATGTATGGGATTAACGCCCAGGGCCCATTATAGCATACGATCCGTGTGGAAAGATCCTCCGCCTACGCATATCAGAACATGCCAATTGCATAAATGTTAGTGCGGTCGTCCCTTGGCGCTTAGCGCCCAGGGACTCAAGATCACTCCAACACGGTTGCCACCGTGCAATCAAGAGGTGCAATGGAAGTTAAGTTCATACATCACGCATCACGTGCCAGTAGTCGCGTATTTATTAATGGTACCCTTTTACTTGTCATGCACAGGAACTATCATCACCATGGCTCGAATGTTCCCCACTTCTGATCCTTGTCTGCCGCCTTATAAATCTGTCATAATACAAGGACACTATCACTCTTCAGCTCCAATTCACATGTGTCTGTCTGTTACAATGGGTGCCAAGGCGTTACTTCTTTCTTCTTCTCGCCAGGCTCTCATACGCAGCCTTCGAGAATACAACGACGAATGGCTGCTTACAGATTCTGGAACAGGGAATACTTGTCACAGTAGTTCCAAAGTTGACATCTTGTTGGTCCCCGTTTTTGTGTATGGGTGTGGAGTAAAGTGATCAATTTGCCCAACCCTCAGCTACCCTCCAACCCCAAATCACTTGGTCGTGTTATTATCCGCATTTAGAACACACAATGCCTCTGAACCTGTACCTCTCGATGCCAAAGCAACTCTAGATTCTGTCCCATCATTGCTTGTTTTGCATGAACTATCTGCGTACTTTTTGCCCATGAATGAAAACAAACCGTATGTACCATTCACTCCTTATGATGTGTGCAACACGTTTTTAGGAAATTTGGTTCTTGCCAAGGCACACTATCTCATCGTATCTCCAGCTTGTTAGCCACGCTTTTGCTTTGGCGAATTTCCTCTCCACAGAACCCCAGTGCGTTGTGGCAGTCCAGTATTCTATTGATGAATCGAGCATTTGATATCATTCAGAACGCCTATGCGTTTCGCTCTATTCGATTCCCAGCTTGACAGACTGAAGCTCCCCGTCCTACGAACTCCAACTGCCCCCGTGTTCGACGGAGAAGAGAACGGTGATGAAACACCTAGACCCGAATCAGTCGATCTGTTGGCGCACAAGTATTTTGAGTGGGTGGGCACGTTTAACAAATGTATTATTCCTCATTCGCTTTTTTTGGGGTTGCCTCGCTGATTCCTTCCATCAGCCAACCCAGAAACTGATTTTCCATCTGATGGAAGTGGAGTGCGTCGCTGTACGCTCACGCTGCACAAGCAAGGCAGTGACATTCGGACGGATATCATGTGGCGGTGGTCAGAAGTTCCAGAACGGACGCACAGCCGCTATGGGGAACCTGCAACCACATTTGTCTGGTGATGACATTGGGATCCAATCCCACGACTGGCTTTGCCTGGAATTTCTGAATGCAGCATTGCCCTTGATCACTGAGTACTGAGAACCAAGGTCGAGGGAGTCGAGTCCGGCCGTGTTCCCCGCCTATTGCTATGGTGCACTATCCTTGTTGCATCACCCAAGCAGGTACCTTGTAATCTCTTGTAATTGCTTGTGATAGTCTCCTGGGCAGAATTTTCAAATAGTCTTATCTTCCATAAAGTTGATAAGTACATGCTCGTATGAAATGTCATGTGGATCCTCAGCTAGTGTCGACCAAATAGAAGGGTACAACTAAATGTAAACCTCAGGCTTGTTAACACACTTCGGGCTAGCATCCTCCGCTGCTCGAAGAATATGTCATTAGAAGAAGAGCCCTCGTTCACCTCTTTCATTCTGAAACCAGGTTCATCCCTCCATCCGACGTTTCTTCTCGCTGTCGATGCTGCATTTGCACTGCTGTTCCTTGTTTTTCTTTGGTCAGCCTACCTAACGAAAGGCAATCTGCACTTCTTCGTTTTGATGGGTATCCAACTCGCTCTATGGGCGAGCGTAAAATGGTGCGTTGTGCTGGGCATACAAACGTTGAGCAGTACACTGAGATCAATGCATAGGTTTGTCCAAGAGCTGAAGAAAGTTCCTCCTGCGAATGTGACGACCAGTATGGAGACAAGTACAGACAAAAAAGAACAATGATTTATGGTAGATAGACGACGCGCAGAGCAATTCACAGAATGTACTCTTCATCGACGTGCCTTGTCATTTCCTTCATGCCAACGTTTCATTCGTTTTGCGCTTTCCTGAGCCAGTGCAAACACTACAGACCGGTGAGTAAGCGTCCAAGCCATAGCTTTAGGCACTAACATTCCCTTTCTGTACCATCAAGCCCTTCTCTGAATGACTGTGCTGTATCGGTAGAAGGTCCGCCTCCTCCTGCAGGGCCAAGCGCCGCGAAATGCTGCGCTTGGTCAATCACCTCGAGCAACCGTCCTTTGAATGCCTGAACAAAACAACTATTGGCAATATCATACGACGTATGTAGGCAATGTACCTTTGTTAGAACTTCTGATATGCCATTCGCCTGCTCTTCACTCAAACTTGTAGCTAGTTAAGCATGCTCCCTGAAATCAGCAGCGAGACTCACATATCCATGATCATCTTCCCAAAACCGTACCATAGTCCACCTGCACCAACCAAGTTGGATAGCTTTACACTCCGTGGCTCAGCCTTGAGCGCGTTTCTTACTCGTGTGCCAAATGGTGAAGGGATAGTAAAGTCAGCCCAGTCACTGAAGATCCGTTTGTTCGTATGCCCACTGGATATCACTTAGACGCACGAGAACAACATGATATAGGCCAGCCATATTGGTATTGGTGCCTTTGTCAAGGATTTGATCTGAGGCGGCTTTCACAATGATGACACGCAAGGAAAGGCCAATTGAGATGCGCACGTCACGGTCAGATCCACCTGCAAGGTGACCCATGTCAGGGATGTCGACTTTAAAAGTACATTGTATTTTCTGGGCCAGACATTGAGTACTAGAATATGGAGTACAGTGCACAAACCTGGTTTTCGGCTAGTATAGCATCAATGGAAAAGTAGTCGTTATCCATGGTGGTCACCCGGGGTGGCCGCGTTCGTCAACACGCGTTTGTGGCTGAAATTTAGCTTTACTTTGGCACATTGTTACAAGTGAAACTCACGCGCACGGTGGTTTCAACCTCCAACCCCTCTGTCATGAACCACATACGTCAAGTATTGCTTTCCGCAAGACGACCGGTTCGTCCAACTTCACTAGCACTCCTTCGCTGTCACCGAACATTCTCCTTCACACCGCGACTACAAGCCTCAGAAAACGAAGATGCCTTTCTATCGCAATTCAAGAACACTTCAATATTTGGGAAACTTGCGAATAAACCAGAGGCTTTGATGGCACTCCGAGATTTTGCGGAACTCATGAGGGCTCAAGGTCAGATTCGAATTCTTGTGATCATTACCAAATGCTCATGCGTTGCGCTACCAGGGATTGACGCAAACGCCCCACCTTCGACGTTGCAGATGATGAGGTTGGCTGCGAACTCGGAGTTTAGGGCAGCAGCACAGAAAGTTGTCACTGAGTTGCAAAATGCGGGAGTGGATCTCACTTCGCAGGTGGGGAAACTTTTCTCAGACGTTTGCGCTTTCGCTGATTTCCTTCTTCCAGGATACTATACAGGAGCTTATGGGCCTGTCCAAGAAGGCTGGAGGTAATTGAAATGGGCTTCTGTAGTATTAAATAGGTACCTAGTAGTACTTCCTAGTCTCTGATATAAGCGACTTGCCAGTTGTCTTGTGTTGTGAGCTCCTTTCAATCCTTTGCCATCATGTCAGACGAGGCAGGACCCTCCACGGTACGTTCCGAAGCCCCAGAGAGACCCTTGCCATCTACACCATTCTATTCTATCGAATATCCGGGTTATGTCAAACCCGAATCTGTTCCGTTGGCCGCGTGCAACCTCGGCGGGCCTTCGCGCCTTGAAACCGCGTTCAAACGCACCGCGGCCAAGAATGAGGCGCTTCTTGAGCTCAATCTACGACCAGGGAATCCATTTGCTCACCCAATACCAGGCGATATAGTTAGCACCAGCAATATTCTATTGAAAGTCGTGAAACGGAAACGAAGGTGTCCAGACGGAGAATATGTCGGGGAGTTCACCGCAGAGGCGGTGGGCATAATCCCGAAGACAGCACGGTTTCGTAGTGAGTCCAATCCATGTTTGTAAGTGTCTCAATAACGTGTTTGCAATCATAAGGTATGGCGGATTACCAGTTTCAACCTGACATGAATGATTCTTTGGCCCAGCTGCGTCTTGCAATGGACCGGATGGACGGTAAGCACAGTATTTTCGTTCATTGATTTGCAGATCTCAAATTCCGAAGTCGACGCAATCCGAAAATACTCGATTCCTGAGGAGAAAGAGGACTACGTGGTTCCAGCTTCTACTCACCCACCCGAGCTAGACCCAGCATTAGCAGAGCAAAATGAGCAATCTTCTGGAACTCGCAGTAACCTGCGGTTATTTCCCCCTCCACTGTTCAGCCGCCAGAACGTACCGCAAAACTACAAGTGCGTGCTTCTGCTGCGTTTTCCTCTAAATAGCTGACCAGCCCGTAGCTTCAAGGCAAACCCCGCTTCGATCGTGACATCCCTCATCAATGAAGAAACTGGCGAAGAGCGCAAGAGGCTCATCAATAAGGGTCGATGGAAAGGTCATGGGCCAGTGACGATCGCTTTCAGTGATCCCAACGTTTGACTCATCCTCTCATACCTCTGTAACATTCCTGATTCTCTGCAATAGGTTCCTGAGGGCCCTCCCCCAACGGTCGAAAATGCACGGACTCAAGCTAATAGTGAACTTTTGAATCGAATATTGGAAGTGGGCTGCTCCTTACCCTTCTTGTTTGGCTACCTGCTCATTTGAGCAGTTCATGAATGAACGTCCTGTGTGGACTCGCGCTGCTCTTTACAACCAATTTTCGTCTGCAGAATCGAGAGAAATACACAAGTACGCGCTACATCATGCAAACCACAGAAGTCTCACCAGCGGTTACAGTTCGAAAGTCATCATGCCTTTAGCCGGATATATGTTTTCAGACGGACCATGGCGAGATGCAATGATTCGATTTAAATACGACCCTCGGAAAGAATTGGATGCTCGAATGTGAGTTTTATATATATCGCTGTTGGCAAACACTTACTGTTAATGTCTGAAGATATCAACGGATATATTTCCGGAATGCCAACCACCCCGTGGCACGGCCTTCCGTCGTAGCGCGCCGGCAAGAGGGCAGATCGGCTGCCACATACATCAACAGGTCCATCGAGCAGGAGGAGTCGTTCGAGGCGGATCGGCGGTGAGCTTTCAATAGTTGTCACTGTGTCCGGCTCAATATAAACGATCACTAGCAAATCACACATATTTGACGGGACCACTCTTACTAAAGAGACAGCTGCATTCCAATTATGCGACATTCACGACCCCATGTTGAAGGAGATGATTGAAGATGATGAAAACCTTCGGGAAGTCTGCGACGTGAGTCGCTGATGATGTGAAAACAGACTTTCACTGATCATATGTATCGGTAGGAACGAGATGGGTGGTACAGTGCACAGGCACTGGAGAGAATCAAGACTGTCCTCCGACACAAGTTTTTCTCACTACTGCAAGGATATGTGGCAACACAGGAGGAATGTGAAGCCCTCCTGGAACAGGATGCTGTCGGAAAATCACAAACCACTCGTATCAAGCGCCTTAAATTTGGCAAACATAACATGGCGAAAGGGGCTTTACGACCCGAAGATGCAGCAGTGCGTATTTGCAAGTTGTATTTCATGATCCTGCCTTATCCCTTCCCCTCTCACAGGCTGCGAGACTGCAAGCAACTCTTGATCGGAATGCCAAAAACCTTCTAGCGAGTCGACGAGAGATGTATGGCGGTCGAAGTTCGCAGACCGCAGACAATTCGCGATAATGCGATAAACGTGAACGACTTTATGTCATTGGCTGACTACGCTACTGATGACGGTCGTGTATGGTATTTCGATAACATAAGCCAAATATAAGCCATACATATTGCAGTATCCGTGGATCATGATGGCATTGTCGTACTTAAAAGTGGTCGACATGGTGTAGATAAGGCGCTGGATAATCCCACAGGCGAGTAAAGCCCATCTGATTATTTCTGTTCTTGTAGAAATTCGGTTGATTTATCGTGCTGCCCCTGGAACTTCTGTGGACGCCCGCTAGTCTGATTTGAACGTAGTTTGAATGAAATAGGATAGTGGGTTATCTGGGAGGTATTCGGTCGAACTGCGGGCCTGCCGCGGGTGTATTACTTCTATGGCACATCCCAAGTTCATGCAATCGAATCCAGTGGGGTCGATGGTTGCGTTTCATTTCAATTCCTATAACCCACCCAAATGGCGATTATGCATCGCGAACGCTGCGGACAAAAGGCATGGAGGGGATCCAATGGTTCTTACTTCGGTGCCAACTCGGGTGACAGTTTGAGTCAATCCCAAATCGGGTACCGGCCGAATCGAAATTGATCGGCCGAGCAACATTGTTTTAACAAAAAGTGCTTTAAAGGAGTGCATCAGTGACACTCAATCTATCGTTTATTCCCCCACCATCGCTCACACTCCGCATCATCATGCCTGGTACAGTCCCTGGTCCCCGAACTCTCCATGATAAAATTTGGGACGATCATGTTGTGTGAGGCTCCCCCTGTCCGTGTATCGGTCATATGCTGATTGACAAGCAGCGATGTGAACGAAGACGGCCTTGCCCTCATTTACATCGATCGGTACGCAAACCAGTTTTATGCGCCATTGATGTGAACTCACAATGTGCAGGCATCTTGTTCATGAGGTCACCAGCCCTCAGGCGTTTGAAGGCCTGTGAGCATAATTATCGAGCTGGCCTTCATTACAATATGCTGACAGGCGTTTAGGAAGAATGCTGGTAGACCCGTTCGTCGCCCGGACTGCACCCTTGCCACGGTGGATCATAACATTCCGTATGTTCAAAGATACGTTTTTGTTTCACATAGGCTAACATCACGACAGCACTATTTCCCGGAAAAACTACAAGTCTGTGGATACCTTTGTCGCCGAGCCTGACTCGCGGGCGCAGGTCATGCAACTGGAAGAGAACGTCAAGGACTTTGGGTTGACTTATTTTGGGTTATCTGACAAGCGCCAAGGTTTACATAAATTCAGTTCAGCGGACGCGAATTGACATCAATTCCAGGTATCGTGCATGTCATTGGTCCCGAGCAAGGCTTCACGGTGAGTCTTCATATCTATCAGATGTGACGGCATGGGGTTGATTGTACCTTATCAGTTGCCTGGCATCACTTGCGTGTGCGGTGACTCACACACCTCGAGTATGTTTGATATGCTGCTCGTCGATGCGAGTTGACGTTGATTTGATTGTTATAGCACATGGTGCTTTTGGTTCCCTGGCCTTCGGTATTGGAACCTCCGAGGTGGAACATGTCCTTGCTACCCAGACTCTCTTGCAGAGAAAAGGCAAAAACATGCGCATCACCGTCGATGGCGAGCTCGTCGAGGGCGTTGGCTCAAAAGATGTCATTTTACACATCATTGGTGCCATCGGAACTGCTGGTGGTACTGGAAGTGTTATTGAGTACGCTGGCTCGGTATTCCGCAGCATGAGCATGGAGGCTCGCATGAGTGTTTGCAATATGAGCATCGAAGCCGGTGCTCGAGCGGGCATGGTTGCACCTGATGAGATCACGTTTGCGTATCTGCGGAACCGTCCCCTCGCTCCAAAGGGCGAGGAATGGGACCGTGCAGAGGCATACTGGAGAACTCTCAAGAGTGATGAGGACGCTGAGTTTGACATCGAAGTCAAAATTAACGCCGCAGATATCCCCCCTACCGTTACCTGGGGCAACTCCCCTCAGGATGTTGTCGCGATTACTGGCAAGGTCCCCGATCCATCCACCATGTCCGACCCCTCGAAACGTGCTTCGGCAGAGCGGGCCTTGGCTTATATGGGCCTGCAGGCAAACACGCCCATGGAGGACCTTTCTCTTCAGAAAGTCTTCATTGGGTCCTGCACGAACAGCCGTATAGAAGATCTCCGATCCGCCGCCCGGATCGTCCTCGCTGCCGGTCCAGATGTTAAGGTCGCCCCGAATGTACAGGCCATGGTTGTTCCTGGATCTGGTCTGATTAAACAGCACGCTGAGGCGGAAGGGTTGGACACCATCTTCAAACGTGCGGGGTTCGACTGGCGTGAGGCTGGTTGCTCAATGTGCCTGGGCATGAACCCAGATCAGTTGGCACCTGGTGAACGCTGCGCCAGTACTAGCAACCGCAACTTCGAAGGCCGTCAGGGTGCCGGCGGTCGCACGCACCTCGTTAGCCCCGCTATGGCTGCGGCAGCAGCTATAACGGGCAAGCTGACAGACGTTCGCAAGTTTTTTGGCGCAGATGCAGAGGAAAAGGTTGCTGCTGGTCCTAAGTTGACTCTCGCAAGTGCCTTTGACTTCCTGACCGAGTTTACCGGGTCTACGACTGAGCCCGAGCGCCTACCGCATGCCCATACCACAACCCCTAACTCTTTGCCGCCTGCTTCTTCTCCCTCCGGAGTTTCGAAGTTCGTCATTGTGAAAGGCATTACCGCAGTTTTGCATCACGACAATATTGACACCGACATGATTATCCCGAAGCAGTTCTTGAAAACTCTAAAGCGGACTGGTCTTGCCAACGCTTTGTTCTTCGCTCAGCGGATCGACCCGAAAACCGGGGGAAAGACAGATTTCATTCTCAATAAACCTCCTTTTGATCAAGCCAAGATCCTCATCTGCACTGGTAAAAACTTTGGCTGTGGTAGCTCCCGGGAGCACGCAGCTTGGGCTCTGTAAGCATCCTTGGATTTTTTTCATGTTGTGACCTACTCACAATGCCCCTTTAACAGGAATGACTTCGGAATCCGCTGCGTAATCGCGCCAAGCTTCGCGGACATCTTCCGCAACAACACGATGCAAAATGGCATGCTGCCCTTGCCCCTATCTGAGGAGGACTGCAAGGACCTCGCTGTGGATGCAGAAGCAGGCGTGGAGATTGAGGTGGATCTTGAGAAGCAAGAAGTCAGGCGTAGTGGAAAGCCAACCATCACTTTCAGCGTCGATCCGTTTAGGCGGCACTGCCTTGTCAACGGGTTAGACGATATCGGCCTGACTCTGCAGAGGGAGGAGGCAATTGCTACATTTGAGGAGAAACGCAGTGCTCTCTGGTCATGGTTAGATGGATTTGGATACCAGGGTCAGAAGATTCCTGTTGCGGGCACGAAACCGGGCAAGAAGATGGAATGGTAGAGCTGAACTTTGGCGAGAAAGCATCTGTACTAGTACTGGGATATACGAATATGAATTTGGTTCCACGCGCGAAATAAAGGATATTATTAGTGTCTGCATGTTCAGCCTAATTTGTAGTAAGACCATACGGTGCTTCTTTTACATAAGTGAGCACTACTGGTAGTTTTCGCTCCCTAAAATATTGCTTGTAGCTACGGACGACGAGGATGGCCCCTACCAAGTCCCGAGACCCTCAGCCAGTCAAAGTCACATCCAAACCGACAACTTCCAAGCCCGCTCACCGTGATCCTATCCAGTTGGGAGCTCAGCCTAAAGCTGAGCCCAAAGAGCCACCCAATGCCACTGGGCGGCCTGCGACAAAGCAGACATCGTCTCAGCAAGTTTACACTAAGAAGATACCACATCGCTCTGGCAAGCCTATGATCATCAACTGGTTTCAGCGCAAGTTATCTGCTACTGTGAAGCCGAGCAGGATTGCAGATAACGCGTCTGCGCCGGGGAACTCACAGAAGGCTCCCAATGGCAACAACGGTGCAAGCGCATCTCATTCTAGGTCGAATAGTCGTTCGGTATCTTCTCCATTGCCGCAGGTCGTGCCAAGTTCATCGCAAAGACAGGGAGCAATTGGTAACGGCAGTCGAAACGGTTATACCGCCTCTCAACGGAAAACTATCTCTCTAAATGGAGAGGGTGATCTGGATACCGGGTTCATATATTCAGACGACGAAGATCTTGACGCGTCGACGAATCGCTCGTCACTAGCTCGTGACTCCTTTTGGTCTCCTGCAAGTGCTCTCGAAGCGGACGAAGATGCCTCTCTCAGACCTCTCCCCCCCAGCTCACCTCCCTCTCCCTCGCTATCCCACTCCTCTTCTTCATATCTATCCAATTCTCGCACCTTCAGAAGCATCGCTGCAAGCACCAAACCAACTACAGTATTAAGCGTTGACCTTGGTCCTGCTGGAGTAGGACACATAGCACAAGTTCCTATTACACCGGTATCCCAAGTTAATCCTCGGTTTCCACCCCATGTGCGGACATCATCCACTGGAACAAACAGTGGGTTGATAGGCAGTGGGGCATCCGTTACCTTCTCTGCTCTCCCCCCCTCTCTTCAGTCATCTTCTCGCCCACCTTCCTCACTGAATTTTAGCTCATCCACGCCGGTATTACTAGGCCCGTTACCTCATGTGCCTGGACTACAAGCCCCTCTGTACACCGCGTATCATCCAAGAAACAATCCTCGCCCCTCTTCTCCACCCATGGATAATGCTTCTGTTTTGACCCTCGCTTCTTCGGCTTATGCAATTTCTGGAGCACGTTTAACAATGGGATCTATGGGCTCAACTGCATTGTCGGGACTGATTGGAGGCGGAGACTCGATTTCTCACTTAGAGGACAGCTTTACCGGAGATGCAGAAGGCGACGTCATGAGCCAGTTTGTTCTTGGAGATGATGATCGCCAAGATGTTGATGTGGAACGCGACGTAGATGCCAGTGTACGTGCTCTTCGTCCACGGAGCTCGCGGAGAGGAAGTTGGGAGAGTGAGGTTAGTGGATGGAGTGCTAGGATTCTAGGAGCGGGCGGCGCCATAAGCATGGGCAGCAAGAGTTTGTGGACAAGCAATAGCACCAAGACTGGCGGTCCTCTGAGCATGGATGATGATGAAGCCCCCGGTGATTTGGGAACCTCACTTGATGAAAAGTCACCTTCGGACGGACCAGATCAAGTCGACGTGCTCGCGCCTGAGGCGCCTGCCGCAGGCGATGGACAACACTCGACCAAGGAGGCGGTGGTTGAAGCATCCTCCGAATCTGTTGATGATGTTCCTGCTACCCTCGGCCGGGCTTCAGGATGCACAGCAATTCACAAGCTTTCCCTAGCGGAGACCTAAGGCATGTGCATGAGCGTGTCGGTGGTCTCACATGATATCTGAATGTTTTCCTCTACCACTAGAATACTAGGAGGTGATGTCGATTATACTCTGGATCACTGGGGCCAGGCGCAACCAGATGTCACAGCGGCTTTCTTTCTTGCTACTTTATGTGTGTTCTTCGTTCATGTTATACACTGCAGTTACCAATACTCTCCTTGACGTTGTTCTGATCATTGACGCGCACATCACTCTCATTTACATAGCTCTGCATCTCATTCTTCTACCATCTTGTACACCAAATTATTGTTACGCATTTGCTCGCTCCATGCAGTCTCATAAGATACTTCCGAGTCTTCCGTCGCTATACACAGCAGCACTGCACAAAGTACTAGTACCATGTAGTTCAATTCAATTGTAACACGTTAAGCATGTGCGAAAATCCGGATCAGCCGTCGCGCTTGGCAATGCGCATGATGCATGCTGGTACTTCTCCAAGCGCGTGGCCTTAATCTATGCTATTCGGCAGTTTCTTAAAAGGTCTTAACGACAGCTGGGATGTTGGTTCTCGGGCGCTTCCCTGCGGCCTTGGTTATCTGTGGGGCGCAGCCAAAATGAAGTTAGGACTTGGAGTTGCTGGTATTGCCATCTCCCTTGCTGCTACCGCCCGGGCGGACTGTCCAGACTACACCACCTATGCACAGGTAAGTGGTTCCCAGGTGGTTGAATTTCTTGCTCATTGGCGCAGAGTCCTCAAGGGAATCCCTCCTCTGGTCCTCTGCGGTTGCCTTACATGCGGCCTGACCCCGCTTGCAGGACTTTCAACAGCACTTCAGTGGAGGTATGACGCGTTTAATGCCAGAAGGATAACGTGGAACTAAGAAGGTATCTACAGAAAGTTATTCTGGACATGAAGTTGCGTCTGAAAGACCCTGACGTCGCACGTCTCTTTGAGAATACTTTTCCAAATACCCTCGGTACGTACCCTAGTTGCTGCAACAATGGACGCTCATGAAACTCTAGCAGATACTACTGTGAAATACTACGATAAGGTATGAGGGACGGTCCATCTTTTCTACGCGTTCTAACTGCCCAAGGATGAGAACTTGGCATTCATCATTACTGGGGTGAGCTTCTGTCTTCCGATATGGGTAGCATGTTGATGGTTGTGTCTTCCAGGATATCACGTCTGTTGCTCCCTTTATTGGACTCCATATTTCATATTGATCTCCATTGCCGCTTGAAGTGCGCAGTGGTTGCGTGATACTGGCAATCAGGTAACTCGGTCTCTAAAACTTACATTTACATTGTGTTCAGCTTTTTCTTCTTTCAGTTTGCTCATTACCACGCCCTTCTCTCTGTTGATGCCGACCTCGCTAACCTGGTTAAGGCTGTGATTAATAACGAGGCCCGCTATGTTTCACAATATCCTTATTGTGGTGCCTTCCAACCTCCCCCTGAAAGCGGTTTGGGACCCTCCATCAATAATTGGGCTCTTGGTGTCGTCGTTAATCCGTCAGTTTTTCGCTCATCTTGGTGATGTGCGTCCCGTGATGCTCTTTGCACAGCCCTGTGAATAACCAAACAGTTTTTGAGTGCAAGGTTTGCATCTTGAAAATCACTTGAACACTGACACACCGCATCTCCAGTATGAAATCGACTCGTTGTGTGGCTTCATCAAACTTTCCTATTCTTACTATGAAGCAACTAAGGATACATCCATGATGAATGCAGAATGTTTGTCTTTCGTTCAGTTCAGTTGTACGAGGTTTTCATTCTTGATACAGGGCTTGTCGCTATTGACCAGATCTTTCGTGTCATCAACGAGCAGTCTCAAGCCTCCTTTGATGCTGATTGGAACTTCATCTCTTACTACAACTGGACAGGTCTTCCAGGCTCCCTGGCTGGTGCAGTAAATAATGGCGGAAATGGTGAACCTAAGGGGCATACGGGTATGGTTGGGACGCACCACAGACCTTCCGATGACTTGAGTACATTCGGTGAGCTTCTTTGAAGGCGACTTGGTTCCTCTGATGATGTTCGTCGCTTCCAGCCTTCCTTACACCGGCTAATGCCATGCTGAGCGTTCAGCTAACCAATTTGGCTACTATTTTGGACCATGCTGGTGTGGCCCCTGATATTAGCACTCGGGCGAAGCACTGGAGCAAAACGATAGAACAGGCCGTCTGGGAACACACTGTACGTCGAGTATGGCAGAAAGTCTGCATTTCGCTGATACCTCTGTCGAAGGTTGTTGATGGCATCTTTGCATACGAGACTAATGGTATGTCTTCGAGAGCTATTTTTGCATCAGTTATGAAGGACTCTACTAGGATTGGGTTCGCGCTATGTGATGGACGATGCAAACGTTCCAGTAGGTGTCGAAGGTCATTATGTTGAAGCAAGCTCTTAACCTGAATAGTCTCTCCTGTCGCTTCCCTACCTTGGTTTCCTGGACATGAATCACCCTGATTACGTGAAGACCAAGAAGATGCTCATATCCCGCGGAAACCCTTACTATGCCAAGGGTCAAAGTTTCAGTGGCATTGGGTACGTGTGATCGAGAAAGAATGAATGCCTATTTTTGACACAAGGCAGTGGACCTCACATAGATGTCTGGAACCCTTGGTAATGATCGGCAGATTGGGGCTTGAGATTTAGTGGTCTGATCGTTCTATATAGGCCCATGTCTCAGGTTACCAACATCTTTGGAACTGATGATGATGAGGAAATCTTGACCTCGTTGTACACTATTGTTAATGTGGGTGCCACAGGAGGTTATTAATCGATTCTCCACTGACTACGCACACAGAACACTGGCGGCCTGGGTTTGATCCACGAGTCGATCAACATTTACAACGTATCAGACTATACTCGCCCTTGGTTCGCGTGGGCTAATAGTTATTTCTCTGAGATGCTTCTGGACCTCGCGCAGAGAAAGCCCCACCTGATATTTACGGATAGTGACCCTTACACACCTGGACAGTAATTCTAGATTGTGTCAAGCCACCTAGATATTGATAGGCTTGTCTACTATGATGCAATACCGTCCACTAGCACTGTCTGTCAATGATTGATCCACTCACACACTTTGTGCTGCGGCAAAGTGAACTAGCCTGAGTGTGGGTGATGGTAGCGCTAATTGTTATGCTGAGCCACAGCCACCACACTGTCTGTCAGCTACGGTGAATCACTGCGATCAACTGGTACGCTTTATGTTGAACTGGTAAACATTTCTAAGATTCATTCTTCCTTCAACTTCAACCATTTCCCTCCTCCTCCCTTCATATTGATTAAATGGCGCTGGCTTCGTGCGAGATCGGAACACTAATTGTTGTTGTCTTGAAAGCGGTGCGTATTGAGTTCAACGTTCTATGAACCTTTATATCTCTCTGACATGACGAGCAGAAAAATCTGCCTAATAAGAGGCATATAGGAAAGCAAGCACCGTACTGTTGCGCGTTCTTGAATGAAGAGAAACGTCGTACAAAGGCGATCAAGCGGGGCGGTCAACATCCAGAATGGGACGAAGAATTCCGCTTTACTGTATACGAGGCCACGGACGATGAGCTAGCAATAAACTCGCAATCGATGGACACGCCGCCTCCGCCTCCGCCGAAGAAGGGTCGACCAAAGAAAATAAAGGGCGGGAATTCAATGAGACTTCAGTGCTATGCGGATGATCCCCGTGAACCAGACTTAATCGGAGAGGCAGTGGTCGACTTGACAGAGGTTCTCACAAAGGGAGAAACGGACGGTATGCTGGGATTTGCACTGGTCTTCAATCTGATTTGTTCAATCTTTTGGCAGAGTGGTTCACACTCATGAATAAGGACAAATATGCGGGGGAGGTGTACATTGAACTTACTTTCTGGTCAAACGTATGTGTCGAATTCCTGGACTGTTTGTCTCGGATCGTCTTATAGGGTTGGGTGCAGGAACCTCCTCCAGGTAAAAGAAATGCGCCGAAAGCAGCTGCTGGGAATAGCAATTACGGCGGTCCAGGAAATTTCGTGCCAGCTAATGGCAGTACCCCTTCTTTGAATGGGTCCAGCGCACACTCGACTCCTTCCCGACTTTCTGTCTCTAGTAGCACCCTCGACAGCCATCTGCCATCTACTATTCGTTCATCACATTCGAGAGCAGAGCTCTATGCGCCCGCTTATGAGCAGTGGAGCCGCGTATCGCCATCGCCTGCTGATCAGCTTGCCAATGATTTTGGTGAATTAGGTGTTATGGATCCCAGAAGACGGGAGAGCTTTCCGGTATGTTTTCCTTCTATGTGGCGTAGGTGTCGTCATGACCGTGATTTAGCCTGCACAAACGATACGTCCCTCAACATCTGCGGGCTTTAGTTCATTGCCTTCGCAACCGCACGTACATGATCAGCATACACTTGATAACGGAATGTTGGCGATCTCACACGATGGGGTGAGAGCTGCTACTACTTCACCATCCAGGATACCTTCGGGTCCTGCTCCATACTATCCTCCTTATGAAAACAGTTCGACTGTCAATCATCCACCACCTCCCCCATCCCGACAAGGACACGCTGGACCGCGGTATAGCTTGCCGGCTTCCTCCTCGGGATTCATGCCGATATCATCACCAGCCCCGTCTTCTTTTGGAACGATGACATCGTACCCATCAGAACCATCTGGTTTCTTAGCGCAGGAAAGACCTCCATTACCGATCCCCCCATCTTACCCTCCAGCTCCCGTCAACTACTCGCCTCCTCACCAGATTGGTCATACTTCACACACCCCTCTTCCACCACCTCCTGTCACACCGGTACATCCCCCCAATATGTCTCATCAAATCTCACACTCATACAGCACGCCGCAGTTACACAGTCATGACCAATACCAATATTCAGATCCCCATGGGCAAACTGTTGCATTCCCGTCGCAAGAGTATATACCATCAACATCAAGCCCTCAGACATACCACACATACACCCCCACAACGCCATCACCACCTCATGAGTACGCATCTACTTCCCAGCATATCCCGGTATCACGAGGTTCGAGACCACTGCCTCAACCTCAGATGGCTATTAATGCACCACGAACTCGCCATCTTTCCGTGGCTGTACCTCCATCATCAAGCTTCCCTCAATCGCTGAATGCGCGTAGTCCAATCCCCTCTAATTTTCCCAGCGGTTCATCCTACCAAAACATCCCTCCACCCCCACCCCTTCCAACGCAGTATCATTCCACCGCACAACCCCATTCTGGGCATCCATCGCCTCAGGGGGAGCCGCAGAATCCAGGCGCAGCATCCTATGCTCTTTTTCCAACTTCACCGGCTCAACCGCACTCAAATGTGTCAAATGTGTCCCCAGTACGACCCAGCCTGCCGCAGCCTCCCATGGGATATCATCCAGTGCAGCCTGCATATCAGCCCCTCCCTCAGCCGCCCCCACCCCCGCCCCAACCCGATCCATCACGTCACGGACAGCTTCATCCTCCTTCATTAATGGTAAATGCTCCACCCGCCAATCATTCTTATTTTCCTGGCCCGCCCCCTCGGCCTCCACAGATGATTGATCATTCTCATTGGAGTCAGCAAGGAAGCTATGCACAGCCAGCGCCCACACAAGGAGACTGGCAATAAGTCGAATATGCGTAATGATGCTCCATCGCAGTAGCAATGTAGACATATGTCGAACTGCACATCCTTCCGTTTTCTGGACATCCATGGTTGATCCACGGTTGATCCACGGCACTGTCGCTCCTTAGCACACAATACCTGTAGAGAACTGCTGTATTTGAACTTCATCTATTAAACGATGTGACGCAAAGTCTGGAGGTATTTTGAAAGGAGGCGTTACGAAGGATTTCCGTGGGCACGTTCTTCCAGTCGTCGAGCCCTTTCTGCTCGCCACTTTGCAATTTCAGTTTCAGTTCCGATGAGCCCTCGGCGAGCAAGGTCTATCCTGGCTTCACGACGAATAGCATGCTCAGACTGCCGCCTTTCTGTCTCGTGAGTTAAAAGGGCATTATCTGCTCCGATCACTAGACCAGCCATGGTGACTGCAACCAATGAGCCAGTTGTTACATAGTTGCCTGAGACGGGGATTCTTGGCACACTCACATCCGGAGACCAGGAATGCTTTGAATGGCAGTGTCTGTCGTCTTTCATATGATGTGTTAGTTACTGTGCGGCCATCCGTTGTCACTCGCACCGGAAGAGTGGCCACGCATAATGGGCAAACGTGACGACCCCAGCGCCGAAAGCTCCTGCTCGGGCTGCTCCCTGCAAGTTCAATGTATTTGCTTCAGCCTATATTCGATTAACACGAGAAATGGTGCTATTCGCACCTTCGTCGCGGCCCTCACTTGTACAGTATATGCTGCATCGACTTCCCGCTGTAAGTGGGAACGATCTGACATTGTACGCCGGAGCGGATTCCGGAACGATGGGCTTGCCAGATAGCGTGGAATAACGATACATGCTATCTGGTAAACCTATTGTTCCAATACCCGTGCTCTGTACAGTATGACGATAGACTACTACAGGGATAAAACTAAACAGTAAAATAATGCATCGGCGAAGGCTAGAGTATGCCACATTTCATGTATTCATGTATGATTCAATGGCATCACATCACCGCGCTTTGAAAAAGCTAACAGGTTGGACTCCGTCTTCAACACCTGCACCACCTGGTCGTTGCTGAAACAAGAGACCTTCGGTGAATTTTAGATGAATGATCGAAACCTGCATGATAAGGTGAAACCAACATACAAATGCAAGCTGTTCCCGAACATTGCGCAAGTCCCAGAGACGCACACCGCGATTACGACTTCCCGAGGCGAAAAAGTGAGACCAGGTATCTCCTTTGATGAAACGACCATGCAACTCGGTCGTGTAAAAGCCAAAGCGTTCAGCCGGGTGCTCCGGAACCATACGATGGTCACGAAGCTCGAATTGCAGATCTCGATGCCCAACCTGTGGTCATGTTAGAAAAGGGGTCATATTAGACAATGAATTGCCATGTGCACCTCAAGCAGAGTGCAGAAAGGGGATTCCGTCTTATGTGCGTGATATGGAGAATTGGATGTCTTGAATGTATGCACAACACGTTCCGAAGACAGGTCCCATAAATGGACATTGCAATCCGCACCAGCGGATATGAGTTTGTGACTAGTATCACGAATGGGAAGAAGGGACTGGATCACAGATGTGTGCTTGATTGCCAAAAGTGTCGAGGAGACGCCCATTAAATCTTCAGAGAAATTCCAAATATGAACGGTATGGTCATGACCTCCACTGGCAAACATAAGTGGTTGCATCATTGTCGACACAGCACTTGTCCCCCCCTTCTTGGTCTTATTCCAAGGACGATCAACAACGCGAAGACAAGTTCCCTTGCGAATTTAAATAGATTAAAACAATGGCAATGAATAGTCGCGAATGCTTACCCTGCAGGTTTGGAATGCCAGGTACGAGATTTGTTTCTCTTCGCGTGCATGAGCCAGGACGACGACTGACGTATCACCCGCGTGAAGTATACACGCATCATCAACGGACTCTGGAGCTGGGGCAGTCGGCCTACGCAGGTTATGCTGGAATACCAGGCTGGGCATATCCAGGCTCTCGACGAAGCCGCGCATAGACACGGTTATAAGAGACGAATTCCAGTGTGCACTGAGTACGCGGCGAGGCTTATCGTGGGTGTCAAGAGGAACGCGAGAAGGACCAGGACCAGGGCTGAACATCAAACTGGGATTTGGGGGGAAAATCTTGTTCGGGCCGTTGGCTAGCGTCTCGGAGGATGCTTGAGTTGGTTCTTCTATGCTGCCGTCTCTGCTGATAAGATCCCTTAGTGGGACATTATCACCTGAATCACTATCGGGTACCACACTCGGTTTTGCCGCAGAAGTTACATCCATTGCGGATGGTATATTAGATACCGACTGTATCTTTAAGACTCCAGAGCGGAAGAAACGTGCCCGCGTAGGAGGATGAAGATTCATATGTGTGTCCGGAGGATCAACAGTAAGGTCGATGATCTCTTCTGGGGGAGGTACAACTCGAGATGGGAAAGCTTTCTGCTTGCCTGGAGCGAAGCTCTTTGTTTGAGGCATGGCTGAGTATGAGCCTGGAACTACCCCCAATGATGGGGGCGTGAAAGATTTCGCTAGCTGTGGCAGCCTTGGAGCCGAGCTGCCTGCATCCTCGATGAGACGGTCTTTGGGAGTCTCCTCGTCATATCCAAAAGCACAGCCCTTTTTCTGCGATTCAGCAAGGGAGTTATTCATGATCAAGTACAGCTGAGTCACCATTGGAACCTCCTGAGTGTTATTCACCTTCCTATCATGCTGTAACTTCTTCTTTTGAACGGTGTGCGCCCTACCACTAGGCGATTCACGTTGCACGGCTGTTTCACGAAGAAACCAAAAGCCCATAGATTAACGACTGACATTCAGAACATTCCGAAATTCACCTTCACTCATCTTTCTAAGAACAGTACGATCGTCGTGAATTGCTTTGTAAGGGGACAAAACTGCCTGTGCTTCGTGATCGCCAGGGATGACTTTCGGGCATTGTGAAGGTGGAGGGATGTTGGTATGGGGTAATCCTCGCCTCCGGAAGTGCCTCTCTGAGCCTTGAGACTCCCCTAAAACAAACTGCTGAGAATTAAACTTCGTTCGCTTGGGCGGGTGTTGGTTCGATTGTTCTAGATTACCCAAAGGTTCGAGTTTAACATGATCGATCAAACGACCCGATGCATTCGATGAAGAGGCAGATAAAATTTTGTTCGAATTATTCCACAAAGGAGACGTGGTAGAGTGGGGGGCAAAATTCCTTTGATTGAATGGGCGGTTTGGGGGACGACCTCGACTAAAATCAAAGCCTCTAAAAGACCCACGACGAGCAACTTTGATAGCGGGTATGGCGGACTTTCCCTTGCGATCTAAGCGAACTTCATTTGGTTGTCGATCTTCCATGCAGAGCGACCTGGTTCAGGAGCCGGGAATATTTTCAGCTAGGATCATATTTATGTACACTTATTTGGCTTCGTCTTAATTTGGTCGTACTATTGAACTTGACTCTTGAACAGAAATTCGGAATTAATTAAGAGCCAAAATATTTCAGCTTTCTCCAGCATGGCCCTACAAGCTTCAAGTTCCAAGAGATCAAGTTCTCCAATCCCAGGACCGGTTAAACGCCTCAAATTTGAAAGAACTAATTCAGAGGGTTGTGCGCCCTACGCTCGCCCCCTCCCACTCACAGCGACCTACGGAGTGGAGGCAATAAAATATGCCCCAGGCACTAGAGTCTCCACTTTCACTCATGCAGATTTTGAAACAATGGTCCGTGAGAGGCAGCATATCCTCTTCACCCAAGGCCGAAGGGTTGTCGGCTTGCCACTCGTCTTGTGAGTCTGCACTGATTAGACTCGCACATGGGAGTCGCTGATCTTGGGTTGGTGTGAAGTGATGATGGCATAATCCTGCACTGGTATTTATTCTTCAAACACAAGTAACCTCCTAGTGACAGAGTTTCTGACAGGGTCTCTGATCCTGGTATCGAGGACAGCAATGAAGCAGGGCCGAGTCTGAGTTCGGAGTTGTCTGCTTTTCAACCATCAATTTTACCCGACGACAGTATTCCACCCTTGCCTAAAGTGCAAACTTCGATATCCTGTTCTGCAGACGCAATGGCTGTAAATAAGGGCCGACATGACACAGACCTGAGGTACGATGCTCATGCGCCACAACTCGATGAGTTGCGCAGTGGCTTACCCATGATTGCAAGACCTTCCGATTCCGATTCCGATTCCGAAATTCAAATTATTTCGTTTCGAGTTGGAGGCAATGAGGTGACGAAAAACGAGCGTCCGGAAGAAAGTTCACTTAAGCTTGCTCAGGTCAAGAGCGAAGTACCTGCACACGGCAGCACCTCTGGACAAGATGACGATGAGCGAATCTCCTCATCCGAGGACATGGCCGGTTTCTCGAGGTCAAGAGCTGTTTCTTCGATGCGCCGAGACCAAGCCATGGCCGAATTGTGTGGAGACTGGTCGTCTAGTATGCGAAGTTCTTCTATGACTCCCAGCTCTGATGATGATAGATCCAATGAGCCTGCGAACGTTAACGAGGTTGCAAAGGCCTCTTCATCAAGGACTGAAGTCAGAACTCATCGTACGCGAACGGTCGGTGCATCGCGAGGACAGAGACCCACCAGTCAACGACCATCCATGTCATCTTCCCTCAAAAGAAACACTGCAGCCACACCCAGTGGTGTATCATCCCAGCCTGGTAAACGAAATAATTGTCACACTTTCGACCACACGACATCGACGGAGGACGGAAGTGGAAGCGATGTTTCATTGCGATCGCGACGGGCGATTTCACCATTCTCGGAATCGAGCTCAGACCAGGAAGTCGTTAGATTGCCCTTGCTCAAACGAGTGCCACTGCCAAAGACTCCTCACGGCCGCTCCAGGAGGTTGTTGATCCCAGCTTCTGACAATCTACCATTGGCCGCGATAAGTATGCGAGCAGACGCCCAGTTTATACACCGCCAAGACCAGTGAGTTCCGATGTCATCGCCGCCTATCCACATCTTCACTTCAACCAATTAATCAGATTTCGTCTCACATTGAACTCTCTCCCTAACCCGGGAGTCCAACAACATGTGGAAGATGCGTGTGTCGTGGGTGACACTGTTGTCATTGGCTACAATAGCGGGCCAAGTCAGGTTACATTTATCCCTGTTACTGTGCGTGTGTCGCATTTACGTGTTACGATACATTCACGTTCCATTAGACAGAAGCTCCTTGCAGAGTTGATGCGCGGGCTTTGCCACATGTCAACTCTCCTCAGATGTCAAGATCTTCTGGGGTGGGTGTAAGGTGCCTCGCCGCAATGCATGCGGCGGCCAGCTCTGTTGAATTTTTTACAGGAGGTCATGACCGACGCATTTTTAAGTGGAGCGCCGATGGGCAATCTCTAGAAGAGCCGATTGTCACCAACATTAATGTCTTCCTGGATTCTGGCGTCTCTGCGATGGCTTATCGCCATCACAACAACTCCCTCGTGTCCTCTGATACCAAGAAACTATATGTTACGGACCTTACCCGATCGTACACGCCTAGCCCAGCCCAGGTCTCCAACGATGTCAACCAGATACATGTTCACCCCCAAATGCCAAACTTGACGCTGCTGGAGGTGAGATGCTCCATTAATTTGCAAAGTTGGACTTTGATAGGCTTCGCAGGTCCGACATCTCGATCATCAGATATTGATTTTTGACCGCAGGAGGGGTGACTTCGACAAAGCTCCATGTTGCACATTTGGATATCGCGATGCTAAGGCAAGATTTCAGTCATCGTACACTAAAGGCAGCGTCCACCATACCTTTTTTGCGCGTGGTCATCAAGATGGCACTGTTGTCCTCTGGGACTTCCGTAACGTCAAGGTACATTCATCTTTGCTATCCAATGGCGAATTTTTCTTACTCTGACACACACGAAGAACATTGTGACGAAGAGACAAAGCCAACTCACTGAGTCGGTCGTGCATACAGTGATTTCGGATAGCCACGTTATGACTTTCGGTGATGGTGTGGCAAGTGGTGTGGTGACGTTTTTGAACGATTTTTTACATAGTTAACAACTGTCCCTCCGTCCTCTTCATCACCCTGAGGTACGATCCTTGTGGATACCTTTCAGCCTGGCAAACCACGCATGTTTATTCCATTACCAATATTTCTGTCAACCGTTTACAGTATAGATCTTGAATCTGCGAATAGGACGGATGTGATCAACACTTTGCATGTGTGATGGACCTCGAGAAACGATACGTCAAATGGAACAAACCTAACTTGAAAAGTAGTAATGGAACGTTCTGTTGCATACGATCGTTCAGCACTAACTTCTGACCTTCAAAGACACACTACCGCCGTCAGAGCAAAGACATGGGAATGTAGCCGTGCTCAGGCCCACATTGCCAATGTATGCGTTCACCTCCTGATCCAGAACATATACGGGGTTAGTGATACATCGTCCCGCTTGATCCGAGTAGTTGAAGGAGCAGAAAGATAATGGCGCCAGCAATCTTTGACATCAAAGCAGCGGGACGGACCTCGCATATGGACAACCGATGATCCAGCAGTAAGTATGTTGCGACCTCTTCCCGTACAAAAAAAGCATTGATCGACTCGAGAATGAGGGAACCTGGTGCATCTGGAATAGAAGAATTAAGTCATAGAAGGACAGAAACCTCACCATTGCCTGCAAGGAGGCTGTAGCGGCAGCTGGAGAGTAGGATTCATTTCCCGAGGGTTGAGTACGAAACTGATGTAAGGATGCCAACATTAGATGTAGTACGTCTCCGAAATGGTGGTAGATTGCCCCCTTGGCCAGGTATTAATCTTAGATGCACTGGAAGTTGGCAGACACACATGACGGTTCTCCAAGGTCAGAAGACATGTAGTACGCGTAAGAAGGACACTGCAATCTAAAATCGTCAGATATTCTTTGGACTTCCAGAAGACTTAGGGTCATGGGGATCCATGGGTAGATTACCGAATGACCGTGTGTCGACTTGTGGGTTCAGAAACAATGACTCCTTCAGTAGATAACGCGTGACAACGTGTAGTTGATTGTTTGGGCAGAACGACCAAATTCGGAAAGTATCTATTCTTCTCTTTACTTCCAACGCATCAATGTCCAAGGCTCTGAAGGCGAAAAATCAGCTGGTGGCAAGTACTTCCCTGCAACGTTTTTCTCGCTTGAGTAATAAAACTATTCTAGCGCATTCTGGTTGCTGCGGGAAAGGCTGCACCTACACCACCCGTCGGTCCAGCGCTTGGTGCGCGTGGTGTAAAATCTATGGATTTCTGCAAGGAGTTCAATGCGCGAACTGCGCACATTGAACCTGGGGTTCCAACTCCTACTTTAATCACCGTCGAGCCTGACCGCACTTTCTCGTTTATCACCAAAACACCACCAACGACCTACCTCTTGAAAAAAACTGCGGGTATAGAAAAGGGAACAGGTCGACCTGGCCATGAAGTCACCGGAATAATTAGTCTCAAACACGTGTATGAAGTCGCAAAAATTAAAGCCAAGGATGCGCATCTCAAGCATTTGAAGCTCGAGTCGATCGCAAGCACTGTTATTGGCACTGCGAAAAGTTTGGGTTTACAGGTTGTGCCGTGACCTCCTGTCACATATATTCGCAGGAAAGGTACGCAAATGTGGTGTTGCATTGTTCTCCTGATGGGCTTACGATCGAGATTCGACTCGTGCGTGCCGCACCTTATCATTCTGAATCAAGCCATGGATCTCTCATCGAGACCTTAGAACACGGGGTCGCCACCGCATCCCCCAGTCGATACTTGTATGATAGGCCTTGATCGGATGCACTCCAAAGTCAAAGGACTGGTTGCGCACTAATCTACATCGTGTAATGAAGAGATGGAATGGGAAGCGCCTGATGCAACGAGGAGCAAGTTGGCAAGGTTGAGTTCATTCACCTTAAATTACGCTTCTTTCTCTTCATTTGCACAAGGACTCTCCGGTCTTCGTAAACCGAGGTTGCCTTCTAGCGAGCGCTCCATTAACTCCAGGCCAGGTTGCCTAATTCAGATTTCATGAAACTTTATTTGAGCTTCCTCCACCCCCTTCATCCTCAGGCATAGGCGGTATTTTTGCCGCAGCGTTTAGCAGAGGTCATGGGCTTATCACTAGTACCTTTGTCCTGCTTATGGGATTTCCCGCCATGCTGTTGACACGCCTCGCTCAGGTTTAACCGCATCTATCCCGCATTCATAGGACACGTTCTCAGGTCTAGTTCCACCGCCAATGTCATGTATCCAACCTGCCATTTGGAGAGGCTTCCTTACCGCGTGTAGACTGGTGAAGATCTCCTCGTCCTCTCATTTCTTTCTTTGATTCGTGCGTTCTTTGAGTATTCTCGGCGACCTTCTCATGCCAGACTGCTTGCTGATCCTTCGGTGACTCAGTGTATAAACGAACTTTTTGCTCTTGTGAGATAGAAGGTCGCATGTGTCATACCGGGTGACCTCTTCGACGCCAATCTACCAGTTTCAGAGGAATCAGCGCTTGTGTGTTGAACGCGTGTTGTTCCTCGATCATGTCGGCCTCGACCTGAGTTGCTGCATCGGACCTTTGCTCCACAGACAAGTCTCCAGACCACATAACGACACCACGCTTCCTCGTCTACACGTTTGTTGTGTCCTCATCTTTATCTGTCACAAGTCCACGTTGTCGATGAATATTCGCGATCAGGTGAAAAACAAGAGGGGTATGCGGATGTTATCAAGCTATTCCACAATATAAAAGACCGGGTTTTCAACGTCGGACTCCCCAGCACCTGGCAAAAACCAGCACTTACTCTCGACAGCCCTCTTCCTTTGTTTACGCTATGGCAGCACCATCAAACGAGGTACTTTCGTGGACCAGCCAGGATCCGCGCGAGAGCCAACTCTTTAATGCATGGGGTGTTGTCTATCGTTTTGCGGTATGCAGCTCCGCAACGTTCATAGGTCGTAATGGACCCTGATCAACATCCTTAGACTGTAGTGGCCCCTAGTGGGCAGAGTACTACTACCCTCTGGCGAGCGGTACGGGCTAACAAGGAAGACCGCGTCGCAAAATTGGAATGGGCATCGAATGGCGGCCTCGGCCGTGCAGTAATAGGCAAGGTAGAGTAAAACTCATGTGGCGTCCTTCAGATCCCTTCTGACCGTGTTCCCTCAGAATACAGTGCCGATGTCCGACTTGGTTCGCCCTGATTCACGCTACCCGGTCAGTTGCATCAATCTTCTGATTGCGATATCGCTTACACTATCCATAGGGCGCGCGCATATTCAACGCACCCGATGGTCTAACTTACCGCTGGCGGCAGACCCCCGGTTCTGCTGATGTCGTAGTGGGTCTCTACATCTTGTCCTCCGGAAGTAAACTAACTATTGCTCCCGCAGCTGGAAGATTCCGCTGGAAATATCGTCGCAGTCTTCCGCCCCACACGACCAACGCGGTATCAGATTGGAGATGTCTATGGTGAGCTGCACTTTCTGCGAAACGCTGGAGCAGCTACCATCGTGAGTACTTGTTACCCCACTCGCTACGCGAGAGCTCAATTTTATTTTTCCCCATTTCAGATGCATCCCCCAATCATGGACACGGTCACAGTGACCGCCATGTTGTACCGATTTTGCCAGGCATTTGGTCTTTGATGTCATTTTTAACGCATGTTAGCAATCTTATTCACACTGTAAATTGGCCCATATTCCCTTTGTACGTATCATTGTTGAACTCTTCCATACATGTAATGCTATCCATTTCATACGAGAGAAAATTTCCTTCCGAACGAGCCGGGCGCAGCATCAACAGCGACTTTGACATCTTCCGATGATCGATAACACGCGTTTCCGGCACTCACGTGTTAAGTCCACGATGCAAGTATACCTCGTTGTGCTACCAATCGCCCACAATCATTGTGCTAATGCGATATAATCAAACCGTCATTTGATTTCATACAATCTGAGTCCAAATGACGCCGTATCTACAATTTCCCCTTTGCCAAAGACGCCTCTTCTGATGTCACGGCGTCAACAATCTCATCCACGGTACGTACAACCCATTCGGTGCCTTCATCACTTGATAAATATTTGTCTTCATCGTTCAAGTTCTCCACATTGCGGGCCTTGAGAAGCCCGAAAACGTGGCTGATCAGCTGAGGCCCGACTCTAGTTTCAGCACGGAGAGTAGCAATGCCAACCACCGATCCAAGAGCACGGGTAAGGTTTCCTTGCTCCAAGTCCCCTCGAGGCAAGGGCGACAAGATCGTACCATAGGCCTGAATGATAAATGCTGTAACAGTGAATTAGACTTGTATGTGTAGTATGTGTAGCAAAAAATGAACTCGAGGCGCGGTTGATAAGACCATGGGGTAAATGGAATCAACAACGTACTAATGAAATCAGGATGAAGGTCCCCCAACTTATTATACAGCTTCACCGCGTGAGGCTGGTAAATGGAATTCCATAACGCCTGACCCCTTGCGACGGTCGCCTCGATGGTTTGCGGAGTTGCTTCCCTGAAGAAAATTTGCGAAAAAAAAAAA
>QFEN01000403.1:98859-128298 GCA_003316125.1 Auricularia polytricha
AAAAAAAAAGATATGACGCTGGGACAATGCCTCGTGTTCAGACACCACGTACCTGATGGAGTTCTTCCGTAGCGCGGCGTAGACGTCTTCTTCAAGTGCGTCCTTTAGCCCCGTCAAGGAGAGAATCGTCTGGAATTACGTTGAGTCACCTGACCTCGGCGGCGCAGGTATCCGAGGCCATCAAACTTCTGAATCTCATGCAAGTGCACTCACTCGAGGTACACCAACGAAAATGACGCTCTTTAGTGCGGCTTCCCGCATGAGGGCAGCTTTGTACACGACCTCCGCAAGGCTCTTTCGCGATTCAGGCAAGCTGGGATCACTCCTGGTAACGAACCGATACAAGTGGCCAACAGAAGACGGTCTGTTGATGGTAAGGAGTGTGCATGTCTGTTATCTCCGATTAAATGGGGCTAGAAGAGCAATTTCGCAAGAGGCATACGTACTGAGAGGACGAGCCATCCGTTTTCAGCGTTTCGCTGTTTTGCCTCATTCAGGGTGCGGTTGAACACGCTATGAAGTCTTCCAAGAGAGGGACTTGGCCAAGCATCCGGGTTACGGAGCGTCAAAAGCTGTTTAACTGCAGGCGGTAAATGTTTGACCATGCTGTACTCCTTTGCGGTCGCGTTGTTCGGGCAACAGGAAGGGGACTATATACGTGAGGTCGGACTTACAAGTCCGACCTGCTGATCCCTTTGCGGCACCCCGTACACGGGATCCCGTTGAGAAAACACATGCGCTCACTGTCAGTCGTCACTGCAGGAGGTCGCAACTGATCGTATTTCCTTTTATAGAGCAGTCTAAATTGATCGCGACCAAGTCTCAACCGCCTGGGAATGTTCATGGTAACCTGCAAGCGTACTCCTGACTCTGAAAAGGATTGAGGCTCGCTCAGCGGGTTTACATGTTATCACAGAAAACAGTATATCTAAATGCGGAAATAAAGTCTGCATTGTTCAACAAAAGCACGACTTCATGGTCGATTGCGTCGCACCCAGGCGACATGCGAAACCAGCACACTACATCAAGCTTGCGACCAGATATGGGCGATGGTGGGATAAACGATAAGTAGAATGAAGTGGATCCAAGAGTGGCATATGAAATGAGGGTATCATTGGGAATATAGCGAAGCTGATAGGGCTACAAGCCTGAACCCCGCGGGCTATGTATTAGTCATAATCAGAGCTAAAATTCCCTAGCCAAAGTAGGTGTAGGCAAGAGAAGTGGGCTGGTCATCGCTGGAAAGAAGAGAGTTGAATACATTGACGCCTTGGAGGTCACTCATAAGGCCTGGCGCAAGACAAATCAGCAAATGCAGCACGGAGATGAATCACATTCATACCGAACGGGAAGGCAACTTCAACCCAGGAGGTGCTGTCGACAAAGTTGGCGACAGTGCTAGCAAATGCATAAACCTCATCCTGGGTGGCCTGTCCACCAGTGCCGCTGAAGTTCTTCAAGGATACGTCAACTGTGAGGCTTGATGTAATGGTGTGAATGAAATACCTGGTCAGCAAACTCAGTAACCCAGATGGGCACGTTGTAGAGGCCGTGGAGCTTAGTGGCATAGGTGATGAAAGCTTGAGCATCAGTGCCGTAGAAGTGGAAGGCGACGGCATCAATCTAATTGGAGAAAATGAGGAAGGGCGTAAATGCAGATGAACGTATACAAACGTGGCAACCAGAGCACTCTTGGAAGAAGCTAGCCATCCATGCAAGACCAGTGTCATCATTGGTGCAAGCAGGGGAGACGAGGTAGTAGCCTTGGTCTTTCAGAGGGTTGATGTATTGCTGCCAGAGCGAAACGCCATCCGAGGGGCTCATGTTGGACTGGCTGGGTATGTTGGGCCTAAAAAAGTAGGTGTTAAAGTGATGATCAAAAATAGGGCTGTGGGACATACTCGTTCATGCCAAGGACGTAGTTGGCATAACCGGCGACAACCAAGCTCTGAAAGTCAGAAATTTGGTCATAGCCCCAGAGCATGGGAATGCCCTGAAGGCCATAGAGATTCGAGGGCAAGTAAGGGCTCCAAGTGTAGAGGCTGTGATATGATTAGATAAAGGGATGAGAGGAAATTTGAAATGCATACAAGCCAACGTTGGGACGAGCGGCGAAGGTGGGGAGGTAGTCAGCATTGCCGTTATTCCAGGCCAAACCCCACTTCTTGCCACTTGAACTGCCAGTGGAAGCGGGAGTGGAGGATGCGACATAGGAAGAGGAAGTTGAGGATGATGCTGGTATGTATACGATTGTCGAAGATGTCTCAGTGGGGCTGGCAGCATAAGTTGAGGCCGAGGTGGAGGTCTCAGCGTAAGTGACGGTAGTGCTACTAGCTGTTGGTTTGGGCTTGCAGCGACCATTGCTGGAAGAGGATGTTGTGTCGCGCTTCCTCTGTGCGACAAGATCATGAGCACGAGCATAACGAGCGACATGAGAGCGATCTGTAGTCAAGGCATTGACGGATGTAGGACCAGACTGGATTGCAAGAAGAGCAACTGAAGCCAAGGCGAGAAGATTGCACAATTTGAAAACGGCCATTTTTTGTTGTTGTTGGGAGGGTGTATCCCTAAGGTTATATATAAAGGTTATGAGGACGGAAATTGAGAGAGTGTGGTATGAAATGAGTGAGGACGAGCCGTAAGCTCAACGGGCTGAATGAACAAGGGGATGGCAAAAAAGAAGGGGTGAATCACATTTTATTGATTGAATTATGTAAGCTCTCGCACGACCCACTCCAATCGCCATGACATTGACGGTTCATTGCGATCACCGTGGCTTGTCATCGTCTTGAACAGCGAGCTCGTAGAGTAGATGCATTACATTGTCTAGCTAGCTATGTATTATGTACATATTGAACCGAACATGACGCCTAACCACAGCGCCAGTGACGCGTGTTTATTTGTATGTAAAATGTATTTTCACTATAATTACAAAAAGGGTAGCGTCTAAAACCGCCCAAACAGTTTCTTTTTTTCTTTTCAACTTTCAACTTGAAACCAGGTTCATCATATAGTTCATCACTGCAGTTCATCCCCCAATCCTCCAATCCCCCCCTCAAAATGTCCGACGCCCAAGCCGCCCAAGTTACAGAGAATGGCGTGCCTCCGGCTGCGCAAGAGTATGTCATCGAAGAAGCTCCCCCATTCAAAGTATCTATATCCTTTTTCTATTTCTTCTTCAATTCCTCACTTTCCTACTATTAAAAGGTCTTCGCTGGCAATCTTGCGTACTCTACAACGGATGAAGGGCTCAAGACTTTCTTTGCCCCCGTACAGAGCGACATGTATGTTCATTGCACAGCTTTCATCACTACATCTCACTTATCTTCGCTCTACAGCATCACAGCTCAGGTCATCTTGCGAGGTCCCAGATCCGCAGGTTATGGCTTTGTCGCAATGTCCACCGCAGAGGCTGCCCAAAGAGCTGTTGACCTCCTCAATTCGGAGGAGCTCGACGGCCGTAAGGTAATCGTCGAGATTGCCAAGCCAGCAGACCAAAAGGACAAAGAAAAGAAGGAGAAAAAGGCCAAGAGGAGACCCAATAGGCGCGGTGCCAAGGCCGTACCTGGTGAGGTCACCGATGCTGAGGCAAACGGCGAAGTCAAGGCGGAGGATGCCGCTGCCCCTACTGCTGCTCCGGGCACTGACGAAGCAGCTAAGCCCAAGAGAAAAAAGAAAAAGAACACCGTATGTAATTTACGCTCATTTTTTACACCCAGTGATTCATCAATTTCATTTCGCTTCTAGCGCAAGTCTAACCGTAGGTCTGCTCCTCTGGAAGGTGACATGCCACGCGAGGAGGCTGGTTTCGAAGTCCCTGCTACAGAGGATGCCATTGAAGAAGCCGCACCTGCCCCCAGGAAGCCTCGCGGCAGGAGGCCCAGGGCTCCCCGCCCATCCCGCGCTGTCGGTGAAGACCCCGTTGGCGAGCCTTCCAAGACCACGCTGTTTGTCGCGAATCTCGGCTTCAGCGTAGAAGATGATACCCTCTCTGCGCTCTTTACTGAAGCTGGTGTCAACGTCGTTTCCGCCCGCGTTGTTCGCCGCAGATGGGGCTCCCCTAGGAGGAGCAAGGGTTACGGCTTTGTCGATGTTGGCAGTGAGGAGGAACAGCTCAAGGCAATCGAGGTTTTCCAGGGCAAGGAAGTCGGTGGCCGTGCTATCGCTGTCAAAATTGCTGTCAACGCTGCTCGTCAAGAAGCGGCCGACGACGTCGAGTACACTGCCTGATCACACCATCCGCTTAATACATGATCCCGATCCCATATTCCCTTGACTTTCTTAACTTAACGCACCGGTGCAAGTTCATCGTGATTAGTATTATTCATCTCGCGCCATGATTCTTTAGCGTTTGTTTACCAGTCAAGTCATGCTTTCATTCTGGCGGTTTGGTGTCCTTTTTTTCTTTCATCATACTTTGTAGAGTCGCTTGCGGTCAATTTTTGCGATGTCTACTACGAAAGTTTTTCCATGGCTATTGATGCATTGATAACCCCCTGCTCAAAATGGACGTGTGTGTAAATTGTGGTATGTTTGTCAGTCCGGCGTGAAGTCAATCCATGGCCGACGAGGATGATTACCTCTCGGACAAGTTTCTTGTTCAAGTTGCAGCCGAGTCTGCACCGAAAACGTATGCTCAGAGACGACAAGAGGCGCTGAAGCAGTCTCTAGTCAAGAATGAGCAGAACCGAACCAAGAGTCGGCGTCAGAGGGAGCAGGAGTCCAGGGAAGAGGGGCTTAGCAAGAGCCTGTTTGAGCGCGCACAGGAGGAAGAGATGGCCGTTGGTGGGAGCAAGGCACTGGGCATCATGATGAAAATGGGGTTCAAGGTCGGGCAATCGTTGGGGAAGATCGAGGACAGCCCTCCAAAGACCACAGTTCCCTTACCTGGTCCGTCCGAGGACGAGTCTTCGCAGGGTACATCCAGGGCTCAATCAGAATCTGCGGACCTTGGAGAGGATTCGAAAGGAAAACCTCGACACAAGGTTGAACCATTAGCCCTCAATGAATGGCGAGGCAAGTCCGCCCCGAAAAACTACTGAGGAACGAAAAGAACTAACTTGGTCGCATCGCTATTGCAGGGAAGAAAGGCATTGGTCTAGGGAAACGTGCTCGCTCACCCAGCGCCGCTGATCGCCTCGCGAAGATGGCGAAGATGGCGGAGGCAGCCAGTCATGAGAGCTTCCGAGATCGCGCCCGCCGCGAATACGAAGAACGGCGAGCAGAAGGGCGCCTTGGTCCTACACGACAGACGTGTCTCACACTCGACGAGAAGGCGGGCATCACAGTGCGTTTTGCTCAGATAAGTATGCGGGGATACTCAATTTACTGTTCTGCGCTATAGTTCAACGTCCTCTGTTTGGACCCTAACGATCCTGAGTCTGTTCCTTCGAGTCTTATGGACGCGCTGTCAGCCCATACACTGCTTGTATCACCGTTGCCCTCTGCCTTAGGAAACGCCTCCCATGCGGCGCGTCTACGCGCCCAAATGGCAGCTGATGCCCTGTTACCGGTTACTTCTTTGGATGAAGATGACAACGACAACGACAATGAAACACCCACAATAGTGGAAGAATTCCCGCAAGAAGTCATCGAGGAAGCGGCTTACTTCTTGCGATTGGGCGTGAGTAGACCTTCAATGGAATTGTTTGACGCATACCTGACTTTGGCGCAGCCGCGGGACCGCTTAAAGCTCCTTCTTGATTATCTCCGGGAGAAATACTCATACTGTTTCTGGTGCGGGACCCAGTACGAGGATTCTATTGATTTAGAACAGAATTGCCCTGGGCCTGAAGAAGATGAGCACGACTAGATGTCTAGTGTGGGGAATATGTTCCCTCCGTAGCCTACATCAATCGTATGATTGATCTAAACGTACACACTTCCCTACGAGAATCAAGATGTTGTACAATCGTGAGTCCGAAATTTCCACAAGTAAAGAGCGAAGTTATGACAACTATGAGAAGGAAACGAGGGAACTGAGACAAAATGCAAAGGAAAGCTGTGTATGCATGTGTAGAGAGAGAATTAAAAGGTCCGTTAAGTCCTTCCTTGGGATACGCGGCAACTACATCGTACACAAGCTGTACCATCATCAGACCGCGACAAACATAGAAGTGGAGATGTCCATTGCTCCAAACGTGAAACTAGAACTAACGAGGGACGGGGGGAATGGTGGGCAACGACATTGGCATCAATGATGGTGGAGTGATGACTTCTGGTCTTTCGACGTATTCCCGTTGAGCGAAAGTGAGGACGATGGGCGAGTTTTGCGGTGTTTTGCGGCGAACGTATGATGAAATAGGGGTGATGGATGGCCTTTCTCTCTTGGAGAAATGAAGGGGTGAAGGCCGTCGTGTGCGTCGAGGAGATGAAGGGGGATTTGGTGACGAAGACTGGATTCTGGTAAGAAAAAAGTGGGTCTAAAGGAAAAAGTTGATGCCCTTACCTCGCTAGAGTCTTCTTGATCACTCTGGCTGTGTGTCAAGGACACTGCGCTGCTTTGTCTAGCAGAGGACTTGAAGAAACGAGACAGTGAGATGACGGACAGATCAGTAAACCAAAGCACTCACACTAGCTGAAATATACGGCGAATATCTGACTGCTCTGACTCGACGAGAAGCGCCTGGACGCCTATCTGAGTCAATGTCACGGGTTGTCGATAGGTTGGCACAACGGATGGAGGGGCTCCAACTGTCAGTGGAACTGCCCAATGAAGAGCAGGATGAACAGGAGGATGAACGATCTCGAGTCCTAACTATGCTCGGGGTGGAGACTGGCTTAGCATCATCTATGCCTAGAGAAGCCATGAGTTCAATGAATGAAGGGAGAGCGGCCATAGACACGACGATCTCAGACGTAGTGCAACGTCGGGAGAACAGTCTTCGATGGGCAATCAAGTAAGAGGGCCATGGTTATAAGGATGTTTTGACGCCTTGGATACGGCCCACGGTTGTCACGAAGGACGGTCGCCACCTACGAAACCCTGGAGTTCCACTTGTGACTTTATTTTTTCTGAAGGTTTGCACTATCAATAGGGTTCCAGCCCGGTCGGCAAGGAGATTGAGAATAAGGGTGTAGCTCTATTGAACTGGCCACACACAGGATTATAGAACTCTTAATACTGCGAATTTATAGTACATGGCATACAACGAATCCTTGATCATTGTTTGTTAACAATGACTGAGACGAGCTTCGGTCCATTCTTCCAAGGCAGGCAGTGCAACAATTACGACCAAGTAGCGACCCGAGCAGGATTGCAGGGTGACAGTCTCCACGCTGCAACCAACTGTTTCCATCATTCATGACTGAAAAACTTCAACCTTTTTGTCGCAACGATCGCCGAATCTCGAGATTCTCCATAGCCGTCTCCATGCAAAGAGTACTGCGCGCCCATACCGTGACTCACGTGTATCACATCACACGATAGTCACGCGTTTCAACTACCAAGCCTTTTCGTTCTAGTCTGCGATGAACCAGCCAGGACAACAAAATACCAACCCTGCAGGAGGTGCCTTCATACATGCACCTCGCCAGGATATGGAATACATTTGCGCAGGTACTCATGACCGCCTCTGTGAGCATCACTTTACAAACATTCTGATCAAAGTTTGAAAAGATTGCGGCGCCAAAAATGAAATAAAGTCTAGGGAACCCATACGTTGTCGCGAGTGTGGTCACCGTATCATGTACAAGAAACGAACCAAGCGGAGTGCGTATCTGTTGCTCTTGAAACCAAGCAACTGTTGACCTTTTCCGTCAGTGGTTCAGTTTGAAGCCCGGTGATGTCTCCTGGTTGCAAATGAATGTCAGAGGTGAGTAGTTATGAAGCTATTTCAGTGCTAGCACGTTCAACACGGATTACAGACGTTGCGATTATGTTAATTACTATTACAGTATAAGGATAGACACCTGTCGCTGACAACCTCGTTACCACCGCCCAAGTCGCTTGAACCACACATTCAGGAAGCAAGTAACCACCAACCGATCTAACATTGCGCTGGCGCGCGGGGTCACTCTCAGTATCCTTTCGTGATTTGACCACGATGCAATGTATTTGTCTTGTGAATCTATACACTGTTTTTGTAGGGGCACATTAGGAGGTTCATGTTCCAGCCTCGGTGACACGTACATATAAGTCGGTCTTATTATCTGATATCTTCCACTTGTACACGGCGTCGGCACCGGATTTAAATCTGCGAGAACTAGGATCCGTAAAATGCATCAGCGACCGAGATACGACCTTGGGCGGAACACCCTACTGGCTAGTGGCATTTTTGACCTTGCGAAGATCCTTGACAGAAACCTGGTAACCAACTATCAACAGAGTACGTCGATGTGATCAGCATCGTAGATCTCACATTCTCCAAGCCAAAATACACGGTGGTGGCGATAGTGTTCGAGCTCCAACTGATCCGTCCGACAGTTTCAAAGATCAAACTATTCATATTTTTTCGGTGATAAGTTGTGATTCCGCCAGGAGAACCGGCCATCGAATGTGAAAACTGCAAACGCAATCAAAACTACGAATTTTAATCAAGGGGTAACTTCGACGTACCTTGTATAGTTCCAATCCCTCGTGCTCCCCTGTTCCTATCACCTGATACACTCGGAACGTCCGTGTGTCGGCGTTGGCATCGGTGGACTGAACAAAGCGGAAGACCATGTCGGTTTCAGCCATCTTAGCTGTGGATTTTTTGGAGTCCGTATTTGCAGTGTGAAGAAAGGAATCCTGGTCCAGGTGGCGAGTCTGGTTCACATGCCAGTGATTATGAAGGCCTAGAAGATATTAATTGACTGGAATAATGAATCTCGCGTCGATTTTGCGTGGACAGAAACTCTTGATCCGAACGAATATACGGTTGGGAGCTGAGGTCACATCTATCAGTACCATGACGCATCCTAATAAGAGCAAGCCATTGACTCGGTACGCTGGCGGGGACAATGAGCCATTGGGATATTAAGCGATTGCTAAACATGAGGTAATCGACGAGGTCCCTGAAGCGTGTAAGTAATACACAAAAGGTTTTCGACTGCTGAACCTCGAAAACTTGATGCACTTGCAGCTTGCCGGTTGCTGCTCAAAATACTTTTCAATTTCAGGGTACCTATGAACCTTAACATAGCGTCAATATGCAATATCAAGCACCATGACGAGCACAGTTAAACAGTAAAATCACGAACGGTCCACCCAGGGAAAAACCCTTTCAGCCCCCGTTCAGTGGAGCGAGATTGACGTGTGGCGTGCGGAGGCGAATAATAACAGCCACCGAGTCAGGCGAACCAAAGGAAATACCACGTCCCAGGTAGAGACGACGACGATCACATCACGGTGAATGAACGAGAACGACACCCTGCAAACCACGTGTCACGTCAATTCGAATTTCATGGATACATACAAGCGGGGTCAAAAGCTGATTGGAATCCGTACATCCTACGACAGAAAACCGGCATCAGTCAGGGTAAGTGAGGAGATGGTGGATTTGTACACACATCGACAAAGTACATTAGCTGATAGTATAGCAACGATCCCATGTATTTGGCTCTGAAGGCCTTGCGGCCCGGGACATGATAAGGCATGATGCAGTTGGCAGGTTTTGTCATGGACAAAGATATGGCTGACGCCGTGACATCAACGCTAAGGGTCATCATGAGAACATGGCGCCTCAGTGAGCAACACGCTGCAAGATGACGATAAAAGGACAATATTCAAGGCCAGCGAACACAGAATTGCTGAGATTAAACGTATTTTAGCCAACCATTGTGTCAGAGAGGAACGTTCTGATGTGAGTGGGCGGGGATAGCGTGATTTAAGGGGCAGAGCTTGGTGAAGACGGCCTCGAGGCCCATGTTTGCCGACATAATTTTTCGATGCTGTACAAAACTGAGTTAAAGTTAAGAAAATTGGTATCAAAATCAGCCAAGTTTCGCCGAGCTATACACGACGGGTGGGATACAAATGTCATAGTCACTCACTGTCGTTGCGTGCCCAGCGTTGGTACAAAGCGACCAGGGTCCACGTGCAATGCGAGTGCATATGCAAGCAAATACAAACTGTATGCAGCTAGAGATGGGATGACAGAATACAAGGTAGCAACAAAATCACCCCATGCAATAATTATAGTATGGTCAGGGTTGATATAACGTTGATATTCGAGAACGTTGGTGCGGCGAGGTGTGCGGTTCCGCTAGGCCGTCGGCGCCTACGAAAGCCTGCGAGCAAGCTGCAACTTATCAAGTTAGTCTAAAGCTTAGTCTTGGACTAGTAAAGTAAAACGAAAGTATCAAAGTAAATCATACCGAATGATGGTACTAGTACCGGGCGCTTGCCGGGCGCCGAACAAAGACCGACACGGATGATTATGTCACGCGGTTTCGGCAATTGAACTTGGCCGGACGTTGGAGTCGGCATCGCAGTCCTCGCTGCCGACGCTGACGACACAGTCAGTCCTTGCAAAGCAAACAAACAACTCGTACTCACTTTTGACCTACCTCATTTCCACATGATGCCTGATCACGATGCGCCCCGTAGTATATCTGGAGAACTTGATCCAGTATGCTTCTTGATTACTTACTGTCTGTTCCTCATCAATCTCATCAATATTCCTTTTGCAGGACTCTGATATTGAGTCCCATCTCGATCACGCTGATGATGGGGCAGGGGGGCCGAATAAGCCAGGCAGGAAAAAAAATCCAAAGTTTGTTAACTTCAAACTGGTTGTGCTATGCACCATTGACCACTGAGAAGCTCCCAGGCAGCGCGTCGTGACCAAAATCGTATTGCCCAACGTGAGTTTCGTCTAAGGAAGCAGCAAAGGGTGCGCCGGTTCGTAATCACTCCCGGCATCATCATACTAAGTTCGCATTTTTCAATAATCAGATTCGTGACCTCGAAGCACGCGTGGAATTGCTTTCTGCATCCCAAGATGAAGCTCTGACTGATTGCAGAGCAGTTCTTAGGGGTAGGCAATGGTAGCAGTTTCCATCCGTGTTGCTTACCGTAGTATAACATTTTACAGATCTTATGGCCGAAAATCATGTCCTTCGCGGCCTCCTAAAGAGCGTATCGGGTTTCATCGGCGACGGTGCCGGTGGTATGCTAGTAAAACTTGGTTGGGATACGGCAGAGTTCGATAGCTTCGTCAATAAGGCAGAAACGGACACTGCATGGGAGAGTTTCCAAGCCCGCAAACATTCTCACAAGACTTCGCAAACATCGAGCACGATGTCTTCAATGCTTGGCGCGCCGAATAACACAGGAAAACGTGCGGCAGACGACGACAGTGGTCCTGGACCGGCGAAAAAGGCAAGAGTTACGAGTAACTCAGAGCAAAACGGTGACCGTCGGGACTCTCACCCGCTCATGATGCCCATGAGCTCTGCGGTGCCTCCTGCTAGCTCCTTATATCCCCCACCACCCCCGCAAGGACGCTCTCCTCAGGACAATTTATTTTCAGATTTCATGCAATCAGGGAATTCTCCTGTCTTCATGCCTACTACAACGTCTACCACCCCAAGTCATTATGCTGCTTCGGCTGATTTTCAGCCTTACGTGCCCCAAATGAATATGAACGTCGAGCAACGCTTGGGGTCAATGTCCTACTCCACGAGCAAAACAAGTCCAGCTGTCCCTCCTCCGCAACGGGTTCTACCTCCAAATTCGCTGGCAAACGATGAACCTGACGATCACGATATGGCAGAACTTCGAGATCCCAAAAAGATCGAGGCTATGAAATTAATCAAGTCGGTTTTTCAAAAAACTTGCTGGACGTCTCGTGTCTGAGTGTCCCTTTAGATATCACCTCGACAATTTCATGAGAAATAGTGCTTATTGTCTTCCGGCTTCATTACGACCAACTTTGGTGCAGAGGTGAGTGCGAGTCTCCCACGTTCGATAGTTGTATGCTCACTAGACATCCTCAAGAACAATTAATCATGGTATAATTGTTTCGCCTTCTATTTTATATGTACTGATTTGTTTGCAGAAAGCGTTATCGACCGTATAATATATCCTGACCTCCGAGATCGTATCATCCTCCTTCGAGGTAGGCACATAGCCATTTTCGAGCGCGTCGACGTTCTCATACTTTCCAGGGCAAATTTCGTTGGCGGACTGTCTGTTTGACTACAAGAAAGCAACTAAGCTTCATGGAGACGATGTTCTTGCCCAGCACAACTGGGAACTTGCTGAGTGGTGGTTGCGGAAGTACAGGTGCGCCTTGCAAGTTGTCCATTGTCCACATATCCTCATTCTACCTAGTTACCTCGTCGAACAGACAACCTTGAATGTCTGTAATCGCTGGAGGCACGAGCGCGGTGAATCAGATTTGTCGCTATCTGATATTGGTGCTCAGGGAGATTCTCCCGCGTCTTAGAACTGTTGTGTGCAGGTTTCCAAGTTTCATGAACTCTTGTAAAACTTATTACTGTATATAATTGCACGTGCGCAGACTTCGTGCGGTAATATAATATATGTATGTTGAGCTTCATCTAGATGCATGGATCTTTGCAAAAGAACGTAGTGGTGTATACTGCACTGAGCACCATGAGCACTTCATACCGTTGCTGAGTAGACGCGCGCAAGCTCACCAAACCATAACATATTATGCACGCTTAGCCTTCTTCTACCAAGAAGCTTTGCGCACGCCAGGGAGTTCCAGCTTGAGCGCCTTCAGTCGGAACTGGTACTGTCAAAGTCACAAGATGAGGACGCGTTCAACAAAACCAAGCAGGTCACATACTCGGCAAAGTCCAAACTCGCTGATGATCCCCCGACCACGTCCAGATTCTATGCAACGGTTCTTCACCGTCGTCGGACGCGTGTACTTCCCAAATGTGTTCAGCTGCAGCTGAGCTTGGTGTCGCACCTGCGGGGACAGGGTCTCGTTCCGAGCGACGTATAGGTAAGCCCTGCGGAGGACCTCGCTGGCCTTTACGACGTTGCGCGCCTTGATGTCTCGGAGTACGCGAGCGTTAGGCATGATGACCAGGAGAGTTTTGACCAGAAAGTGGTTAAAGGCTTGTGGAAAACAAGTGCAAACATCGCTCCTTTAGCATGTCGCCGGCGACATCCGGCACAACCTCAAAAGTTAGCGTCGAATAACCTCGGACGCAAACATTGCTCGAGAGGGAGGACATGGGCAGATTGTCGGTGCGTGAACCATCCGCCCCCTTCTAATAAGTTTGTTGGCTGACAACAGATTGCATAGAAAGTTGTAGAATGCCCATTTCCAAAAGTTTTCGTCTAACATACCAACAACGCCGCACATTTGTTTCAACTCTGTTCGGCCTCACATTTTTTGCGTCTGTGTTGACTGTTTCCGCATCCAACGTGCTACCATGTCCCGTGCGACCTGACCGGAGCCGTTACGCTGATACGGAGGGGAAGGCAGGGAGGAAAAGCCCTGCACCGGTAGTAGAGAGGAGGCCAAGGAGGTGGATACAAGAGAGGCCATCTTTGGAGGATACACCGACTTAAGCCATTGCTGATGAGGAGAGCCGTTGCGGAGATTCAGACAGTTGCTCCACATTACCCAGTACAGTATACATTGTACATGACTACCGTCTACTACACGTCCCAAAGTGATGATGTATATGAAAGCCTCGCGTCCCCCAGAGTAAGGGTAGATGGTTTGGGGGGTGTCTAATGAGTATAGAATATGGTGCCAACATGCATGGGTGTCACAGGAGTTATTGAGGACTAATGACACGACGGAAACGGTCAGTCAGTCAAATGAATGTCTAAGGTGAGTCTACTGTGGAAGCAGTGTTATTTTGCGCGATTTGTTGGTTCCTGAAATGTTCTTCTTGCTCTTGGTGTGTTCCTCTGGAAATGTCGGCACAGGTCAACATCGGCAGGGCACGATCGGACATGACAATCACGTACGGTAGGGGGTGCTCCTCAATGGGTACGCATGCAATGAAAACGAGAATATTGATGGCAATATGACAAATGAAAACAACACGGAGGGCATCGGCATATGACTCGACTGCTGCTTTTCTGAGTGTAGGCGGAAGGTCAGGGATCGAGCTTATCGAGTGTCTGAACATAGCATCGTGTAAGTGTATACACCGCATGGTCATCGGATATCATACCGTATCTCCTCGATGATCTGGGTAAAGGGAATTCATATGAAACGCATACGGTAAGGGTGCACACAAATGCCGCTTACCTCTAATGAACCAGGTCCAGTAATTCGCTGGCGCAATTTTCTGAGCAGAATGCTCTGGACCACAGCCCCTGATAAACTAACACCGAGAACCTGACCAGTTGTTCGGAAAAGATACGTGACTGTAATTTACACCACCTAAGTTCATAGGTCCTCCCGAAGCAGTCGAGCGGCACTTACTACCGGTTGCAACGGCCATATCTTCCTTGTAAACGCCAGCGATCATTGCCTGCAAATCCAGGACCAGTTCGGCTTATGAATTGGGGGACAAGGAAAATACTTACAATTAGCGTGGTAGTGATTAAGCTGGCCATTCCAAAACCCTGTGGGACAATGTCTAGCCATAGATGGTATTGCGACGTGTTACTATCCCATAGGGCGAGGAAAATACTGGCAGTTATGGTCAAGCCAACAGAGGCTAACGTTAAGTGATACAGTTTGCCTGTTCGCCGCATCATCCTATAATCATGACAGCACATTAGTCAGAATAATAAATGATCGTCAGGATCTCACCAGCCTGCGAGCATACTTCCCGTGGATAGAGCAATCTGTAAGAAGGTAAGTATTTCCCGTCACAAAAAAAAACAGGGAATCCGCACAGAATGAGGAAGCAAATGTAAACCTGAAGGGTATGTATGACTCAATGAGGGCAAATGGAGATAATAATTCCGAGCATACCGGCATTCGTGGATGAGTCTAGTCTAACAGCGGAGAAATACAAAGGGACATTGTATATCTGGAAAAGGCACCGCGTTAATTCAGTGGCATTATGTGTCAGGTTTTCAGCCCTCACCGTCGAAAAAGCAGTTATAGAAGCTAAAAAGTTGGCCAGAGAGACCGCTAACGGAGTGCGTTGCGTAATTAAACGCAGGGGCATTACAGGGTACGGCGCCCAGTAAGCCTCCACTAATATGAAGGCGACCCAGAAAACCGCGCTGGTGCAGAAAAGCCCCCATATTAGGGGGTGTGACCACGGAAGCTCCTCAGTAGTCTTAAGACTGAAGCCAAGCAACAATCCGGCGACTGCACCAACTAGCGTGAACGATCCCATGAAATCAATGCGCTGCAATTTGGAGTATGTGCTTTGGGCCTGAATCTCATTGGGCAACTTTATGTTGACCTTGAGTGCGACCAAAGTAAAAGATACAAGCAACAACGGCGCCTGAGTTCGAGTGAGGCCAGGAAGAAACATCAAGACAACAGGCTACCCACCTGCAATAAAAATGCAGCCCGCCTGTTGAAATAATTCAGTGCGCATGATGGAGAGATTTCAATCGGCTACTAACCACCCCAGGGTGTCATTCACCCACCCTCCAAATGGACCGCCGAGGCCGGCGCCCAAACCAAACAAACTGATCGAGCATGTTCGTTCAAGCTCGGTGCACAAAACCGCAGCCACTTACATATTAGTCATTCCTTGATATAGGCCACGGTGTTTCCTAATAATAACAATAATATTTAATGTGTCGCTACTACTTGAAACGTGAACTTACAAGGGTACCAAATCGCTAACAGCGATACTGCTGACTGCAACAAGGTAAAATTTCCCTGGTGATCAATACCATAGCGCCCAGCTCACCTGTCATCACTCTGAAATAAATGTCAGCATAGTGAGCCTTGCAAAAATCTTCCGTTTCACGCACCCTCCGCCACCCATTCCTGCGACGGCGCGCGCGACAATCAATGCCTCCATAGAGGGAGCGAATCCGCATGCAATGGTACCCGATCCTAGATTTCATATCAGAGAATGAAACGGCTATCAACTTCGCTGTCCGCACCGAATAAAGACAGTCCGAGAAGCATGGCTCCCTTGCGACCTAAGATGTCTGATAGTCGGCCTGATAGGCGTTAAAATGGACATTGATAATAGCACGATGATTTTGTCGCCCTCACCGTATAGAGGGGTAAAACAGCATACTGAGAGCAAGTATGATGTTCCCAGATACGAAGACTGTTCAGATTTATTGAAGTAGCTTCCTATTGGCGACAGAAGCGTGGCCACAATTGTACCTATTGACAGAAGTTTGGGGTTTGTTCCATCCTTCGCTCACTGCCAGCAAGCTAGAGCGCACCATCCAAGGATCCAAGGAAGACCGCGCTCCAAAGACCTGAAAGGATCCAAAAAAGATCAATGCGGGAGACTTGGTTCAACGGCGGTGGGTCATCATTCGATAAGTTTGACTCTGAGGCCTGCACAGAGTCATAAGAAGGCTCCTGATCACAGTCACGGAGCAACGGCTGGGATTCTTTAGACGATGACCTCGATGACATGCGTGGGGTCGTGAGATCGTTTGCGGGGTATCCAGGTAGGTATGAGTATTGTTGGGGGGCGACAGGGCGGGCAGAAGAGTCTCAGTCGTGGTGATTTTAAGGCAGGGAAATTAGAATTTCTGGATATTGACGCGCAGGAACATGCTTAAGTCTTCCAAAGAACAGTATATGACTGCTGATCTCAAGCGACGTCTTCAAAGTCCCCAACCCCCGTGTCATTCTCCGCTCGCATCGGTACCGGACCGGCCGAACGCGAACAAGTCCCTTCAAGGTTTGCATCCGAGTGGATCCTATTACTCCTCCTTGCCTTCTAACTACTCAATATCAACCCAAATTTCCCCGCATAACAAGCACCCAACTCCACTAACAAAACTAACGTTATTTATCTTGGGTCCTAGATTGTTGCCATTGTTGGCTGCCAGCATTCAATCCGCACTCTCCGGACGCTAAGCTTTCCTAGCTTCGGATCTGAATAATTGACACATCTGTCACGCCTGTCTTTTTCGTTTGCGCGCCATCCTTACAGCCCGGAGTTGCTGTAGGTACTTCCGGTCATTTTCAGCGCTGTCTCCGGGGCCGACCAACTCTCCTGATACGAGTGCATATTCCTCAAATTCCCGTAGGATGAAGTGTGTACCAAAGAGTCCGTGAGACGCGGCCGACATACTACGGCATCCAGCTTTGAAATTGCCTCAAATTTGAACTCATGACCATGTAAGTATTCACGCCAAGTGTGTGGGATCCTGCAGTTGCCGGAATGTTCGACTATCTTCGAACCAACCGGGTGAGTATTGTCATACTCTTTCACTCACCGCTTTTCACACGATCTTGCTGCTGGGATGTTTTCTTCGGTCGGTTTTTCGCAGGCTCTTGGGAGTCAGATGTTCTTTTGCTTCGACATGAAGTCATACCAGCCATGATCTGGGGCACACGAGGCACGGATATCTCTAGATAGGTTGTGCTGCAACCCGCTCATGTGTAGGTTCCCGTGACGTAGTTCTGTTTTTAGGAACGGCAAATTCCATCGTTACTTCGCAAATTCGTGTTTCCTAAATTTCACCGTCTAAAAGCTAGATGCCAGCGTGCTGTCGTCGTTCCAAATAAAACGATTGTCTAGGTGATGAGACAGGTTCGTCGGGGGCGAACTGAAGTCATCTTATGTCTCCGGAGTACGTTCCCTTTGCCTTCATCTTACATTGCCATTAAAGAATCACACTATTTGCTGTCTGTCCTCGAGGATTAATGCTTGACCGTTTTAGGTGTCTAAACGTCACGGGACGTTCGTGGAGACCCGTGTTCTGTTTTTGTACGTGCAACGCCCTCTTGACATTCGTTATTGGTTGGACATGCATGGAAGGTCAGACGTAGACGGTCATGTGTAGGTTTAGATATGGGGCAATTTCCCTATGTATTAACACCATCTCTTTCTAGATGATGCAAAACGACACTGATGCGGTTTCATCATGATAATGATATGGTCCTCAATTTCAGTATTAGGCAGCTTTTCGCGCCACAGATGGCGCCCACTTGTCGCGTATCAGAAAAGTAATATTCTTGATTATCTGCCTCGGGCAAATATTGCTGTGTTAGGCCCTAGTCCATCATATCCCATGGAAGCCCGGATTCGGCCTAGTGATGGGTGTTGTCGTTGAAGACAGTGAAGATGCACCTGAGGTTCCATGTAATTCCCATGTCAAGCCGGCCCGTAGGTATGAGCGCTAGGAGCCACTGCATGCTCTCTCAGGCTTCATAATGCTACGGGATCCTCTGCATTGCTGCATTGTCCCCTCCATCAGCACATCGACTGTTGGCAACTGCTGTACATGTACTGGTTATCCATGTTTTACGAAAAAGATCTCGCTCCCATACAGCTCTCACGTTCAATGACTGATATCATCCCATCGGCTCACGTACAGCTTTATGATACTACAGGAGCCTCAGCCTCCTGCCAGTGGTGACCGTTTATGGAGTGAGCTGTTCGCTATCTTAACAGGATGCAGGGAGCTGGTTGATCTGCAGAGAAGTTCTCGTGAGAGTCCATGGTGCACGGCAAGCATGCTCATCGCTTGCAAATCGTGCACCATGCTACAAGGCGAGTCTTGCCTTTCGGATCATTACCACCACCTCGTGCCTGCAGCATCGGATGACACACTTGATTACTGTTGTATGGAGTTGGAACTGATTATTGCACGAAAGCACCGAGGTGGCCGCAGTACGTGTAGTGCTCTTACTGGGAGATATTTTATATTACACGCGGACCTCGCGCGGACTCCATTTCGACCAGGACTGCAAATCCAACTACGCCCGCGGTGCCTTTAAGTCTTCGTGGCAGGATCGCAAAATGACAAATGACAAGACAATTTTACTCGGACTTACGTTCTTGCTATATTACCTGTAAGTATGTGCAACGTTCTTGCAAGTTGCAGCGCTTTCATTTCCGCGAATGCCTGCCTTCTCGAGTGTACTTCAGTTTAGCAAAAGTTCATCGTGCCAATCGATATACACCAGGCCGAGTTGGTGATGCTAGTGTTGCCGACGGAGTGGGAGAATGGCCACATAGCGGACGGTGACCATGATACGGATCTACGACTTTACGGCATTAGTGACGGACACGTTGATCGCGTGCCAAGGTTTATATCAAGCGCTCTGACAAACAAGTTTGAACCCGAACACGAGAAGGTGTGCAGTGGGGAGCAATAATCATCGTTTTGTTACTCGGGCTAATGTTCGCTCGCCATCGACCCTAGTGCGGGTCTCGACCGTTACATGGGACAAGCTTAAGGTTAACGATTACTTATGTAACGTGAATAAAGGATTCTGTTATGTAGGAAGCTTAAATGAAGTGGAAGATGCCGTCTTACTAAGCTTGACCATTTTCTGCCACCGTTATGTTGAGGGGGACAACAATTTGAGAGTTAATACGTCCCCCGATACCAAGGCAATTTTCTTTCTTCAGTCTTTCTGTAGTCAGTGTCTGCTTGTTACTGACTCGAGGTCTGAACTTGTTCAAGAAGTTCTACATTTCTTGACGTGCAATCCGATCGAGCGCTCGGGATCGACCGCGAATCAACAATCTCCATCATGCACGCACCCTCTCCACCGTCTACTCCGTCACACTCTTCATGGAAATCTGTCTTTCGTCTACCAAGTTCCTCAAAGAAGCATCGTGCTAATGGCAACGGTTCAACACTAGCCGTTGACTGCTCGCCTCGCGTAGTTTCCTCTCCTCTTCAGACAGCCAAACATACTCCTGCAGCACCCAGTCCGTCACTGACTCCCGGTTCATTCCTACCTATCGATGAGCGTCCCTCCTACAACTCTTCGAATACTCAATCCAGTGACTCGAACGTGGGAGCTGTACCGAACTCACAGTACCTTGTGCCTGATTCCCGACTCTTCCCTTACCAGCATCAGCAGCAGTCGTCTGTTTCGAATGTCGAAGCAAATGGAATGGTCACCCCACAACATCCCCAAGGTCGCGTACGAACAAAGTCGGAGAAACAGCGTATGATGCAGGGTCGCCTTCCGCAGACACCAACAAAGCCACAGACTGCCACTGCCTCTCAGCAGTCATTCGGACTCCCACCAGGTCATGCTGCGTCTTCAAGTCGCTCGGGACCCTTGTCTCCTCGCGCGATGGGCGCGTCTGCCACTCGCTTCATCCGTCGCGTAGCGTCCGCACCAAACGCAAAGCATCTTTTTTCTTCCGGTGGTCGGTCATCGGCACCTACGAAAAATGGTCTATTAGCACCTGCAGATATGGTTCCACCAGTCCCCGGTGCAGCGTCTACGTCATCTGATCTTGGTGATGATTCATTGGAGACTCTGTCGTCTGGTTCTTCAAGAGGAAGATCCAATCGGCATGAACGGTATCCTGGTAATTCACATCTGTCAAAGACTAGAATTGTGAATGGAGCGCATGATGGCTCTGGAAAAATGGCTTTCAGACGGACATATTCCAGTAATTCAATCAAAGTTCGACAGGTAAGTTATAAAGCTTCTCTGCGAGTACAGTTCTGAAACAAAGGGGTGAATTACAGGTCGAGGTCGGCCCATCAAGCTTCTTGAAAATTAAAATGCTTGGAAAGGGCGACGTCGGACGTGTGTACCTTGTGCGAGAAAAGAAGACTGACAAGCTTTTTGCTATGAAAGGTGGGTTCGTGATTTGACGAGACGTCAAGCTGGCTTCAATCATGATTCCCCAGTCTTGTCCAAAAAGGAGATGATCGATCGAAAAAAGATAAAGCGTGCATTGACCGAGCAAGAAATTCTTGCCACTTCAAATCATCCATTCATCGTAACCCTCCATCACTCTTTCCAGTCGGAAGAGTACCTCTACTTCTGCATGGAGTACTGCATGGGTGGCGAGTTTTTCCGTGCCTTACAGACTCGTCCGGGCAAATGCCTTCCGGAAGATGGTTCGCGTTTTTATGCGGCGGAGGTCGTGGCGGCCTTGGAGTACCTTCACTTGAACGGCTTCATATACCGCGATCTCAAGCCAGAAAGTAAGTTGCTTCTCCTCTGGATCGCCAGCGTGTACTAAACGCTTAACTTTATTGCCACATCTTGCTCCGTCTTCGGTTCATTTTGTAATCTTCGCCTTTCATTTACCACGTCTTCCGTACTTGGTGGAACTTCGCTCAGATATTCTCCTCCATCACTCTGGCCATATCATGCTGTCGGATTTCGATCTTGCCAAACAATCTGGGCATCCTGGGGGCCGTCCTGCGACGATTCACCAGCTAGGACCAAACGGGGTAAGACATTCCCTCATCGTCCATGCGGACAGAATTCACACAATCTACCTATGTTATAGATACCTATGATTGATACGATGTCATGCACAGCGGATTTTCGGACTAACTCGTTTGTCGGTACCGAAGGTAAGGCTCCTTTAATTGTCAACAATCACGAAGTTGACCGTTTGCGGGTTGGTTGGTTGTTTAGAATACATCGCACCTGAAGTGATTGCTGCGCAGGGTCACACTGCTGCGGTGGATTGGTGGACTCTGGGCATTTTGATATACGAAATGATTGTGAGTGACTCTGTCAATCATCGGCGGAGTTTGGATCCGGATTGATTGTGCGGGTGAGAAAAATAATTGACGCCCTTGTGCAGTTCGCCACCACGCCCTTCAAGGGGAAAGAGAGGAACGATACTTTTTCCAACATCCGGTCTCAGCCAGTTCATTTCCGGGACGCACCTAAAATTACGAGGTGGGCTGGAGCTGGAATCTGGGTGATGAGTAAACTTAACGAAAGTCTGCCGTACAGCGCTTGCAAGGATATCGTGATTCGGCTGCTCGACAAAGATGAGCGAACTAGGTTCGGTAGCAGGAGTGGGGCCAGTGAAGTTAAGCAACATAAATGGTTCGCCAAAATGAACTGGGGTTTGTTGCGTCACCAGCGGCCACCGGTGAGTCTGACCTGCCCCTATATGTGATTGGCTGAAAGTGCGTTGGGCGCTTATGGTTTGATGATTTCACCCTGGTGTGAGACAAGTGCACATGTATCTTTCGTTTTGATCCGGATATGGGTTGATAGTTGACTGACGCTCCCCTTATCTGTCCCTGCGTAGATCATTCCATCGTCCTGTAATGGTCTTGATGCGGTGAATTTCCGGCACCTGAAGGAGTCACGTTCGCTTCATCTAGAGGAGCAAATGCGGGGCGCGGTAGGTGCGAACGCACCAGGGGGCCCTGGGACACCCGGATACGACGACGGTATGGACGTACCATCAGATAGAGATCTGTTCGGGGGGTTCAACAGCGTCACACTACACTATGATGGGGAAAGTTGAAGAACTTTTTCCGGTATATTTCCGTCAAAAGGGTTGCCACGGTGGCTACCAAACATCGGATGCGATCGCCGGTATGATACTTGGTTGTATGATGCTTGATACCATGCGCTGCTCGATGTCATTGACGGATTACTTGGATAGTTTTTTGAATTTTAATTTTCAGGGAAATATAGGTTCAATTGTATTATACAAGCCATATCTATCATTCGCTTTTAGTGATATTATGTCCGATCTATTCTAATCATGACGCAGTAGTTCCGCTGTTTGATTTTGAAAATGACATCAGATAAGTATTGAGTCGGGGATGAGCGGATGCGGCATGAAGTGAGAGTTTCTCCATGGACGATGGTGAACATGTGGGATTGGTTTAGTGTCGATGATCCGATCGAGACCGCTGACAGGAGATAGAGGGCGCGGGGAGTGGTTCTTTGAAGGTCGGGCGGATCGCTGAGGAGGAGAAGCAGAGTGAGAAGATGCGGTAAGTCTAAATTGGGACAAGTCGAACCAATTTACGGGTCGGCTTACTTAATTTAGTAATTGATGAGGACCCCAGATAGTGCTAAAGTGAGCTGGGGGGCGACAGGATGTGCCGCTGAAAGAAAAAAGTTAAGATTCAGATCTGGTAGCCTCGGCGCCGAGGAAGTGGAATAAAAGCCAAATTTAGGTTGTGTATGTTGTTTTGATATGTTTATAATGAAGGTGATTTCCGAACCCGGCCGCGGCTCACCCTTGATTACGTTTTATTTAAAAAGGAAAGTGCGGCAACAAAAAATGGATATGGAATGTTGACGTAAAATAATTCGTAACCTAATTTCGGTGTTGACGATTTCGGTTGATGAATTATTCTCCACCGCCCATCTAGTTTTATACTTAGCTACCTTTTATAAATTATTCAGATCGACCAGTTCAATTTACTTTCTACTACCTACTGTTCTTTTTAGACAACCTACATAGTTCGCACTTCCCCTCCTCTCCTTTTCAACTTTTTTTAACGGCTCTCCACGAACGAACTTGACAATGCAGGACTTGTACACAAACCAATACCCAAACCAACGCACTCAGCAGTGGTCTCGTCCATCCTCTGACTATCCTCAGATTAATACAACTGGTCCTACTTACCCACAGCAGCCATCAGCTTCTCATTCTAGTTCAAGCAATGGCTCTCCGACAGATGATAGTCCTCCTGCTTCTCTCAAAGTTCATGAACAGCAGCAGCCTCCTCCCCCAAAGTCAGAGGCAAAGCCTCAGGCAACTTTCCTGACAAAACTATACGCGTACGTTCAATTTAGTCGCGTCTTACTTCTCTTAAAACTCATTCACGCGTCTTAGTCTTCTCGAGCGTCCAGAAAATCATCACATGATCCGTTGGGATCCTGCAGGAGAACATATCATCGTAGAGAGACCAGAGCAGTTGGCTCTCCATGTCCTCCCAAGCATTTACCGTCAATCGAGATTTGCAAGCTTCTCCCGGCAACTAAATGTATGTCTGCTTCCATCCTTGTTTCAAATCATCTCACCTCGCCATTAGATCTATGGCTTCATGCGCAAAGTAAACCTCCGCAACGTCGACCCCGCTATTGATGACCCAGACGCAAGTACATGGTGTAAGTCCGCGTCAGTCCTCTCTCTTCTTTGCTAACAATACGGTACCGCAGCCCATCCCACCCTCAACCGCCACTCCCCCCCTGAGGTCGTGGCTAATTTCAAACGCCGCGTCCCTCCGCGTCTTCCTAAACCAAGGAAGCGTGATACCCAGGAGCCTCCCTCGATACCCCCTCCCCGTTCCGCCATCGGTATGGGTCCAGTTCCTCTCACTGTGCCTTCTTCCGTCGGTCCAAAGGGCGCTTTGCCCAATGGTGGCCGTGCTCGTGGCTTTTCTGCACCAGGCTCCTTCACTCCTTTGAACCAAGGCAGTGCAGGTTGGAGCGCGTCTTACCCTCACGCTCGTAACCTGCCTCCTCTTACTGTCCCTTCTGAGCCCACTCATCACAACTTGTACAACCAGTCTCACTTGCAGCCCATCTCTCCCACAGAGGAGTCTCCCACCGCTCAGTTCAGCGCAATGGGTCCAGGAAGTGGTTATCATCACCCTCAGCATACCAGCAACAGGGACATGCTTGTCCCTCCCTCCCAGTATTCTTACACTGACCAGAACTGGCAGTACTCTCCAAACAGCACGACCTCCAACCATTCCGGCAGTTTGTCTTCCCTGTTGAACCCGCCGAGCAACAATGGCTACGGTCCACGCCCAACGCCGACCATCAACACCTCTTACTCGTCCACTTATTCGGGTGTTTCGATGCACAGTGACAACAGTCCGCCCTCGTTATCTCCGGATAGCCGCCCAACGACGGGATACTCCATTTCATCAGTGTCATCTTTGCCGTATGAGGAATCGCCATCCCATCATAATTACCATCAGGCTGATTACTCCCGTCCCGGCTCGAGCCATCACCGCCCCATTTCGCCATCATTGTCTCGCCCTCCGTCGTCCTCGAAGCAGTATGGTCCGTCGTCCCTGAGCATTCGTCGTCCCCGTCGTCACAGCCAGGCTATGAGTCCATACCCATCTCCTTATGGAGAGCATCCTTCCAACGAGAGACCCTCGACGTCCCCTCATCCAGCTGACGATGGAAACATGCCACGAGTGCGCAGCATGATCCAGCTACCGTCTGTGGATTCGTATGGCTTTCCCGCCGGGCAAGCTGAATTTGCTTACTCTGCCGTTGGCGGTGCACCCGTCGATTCGATGGATGGACGAAGTGGTTGGGGCCACCACCAGGTTGGACAGCGCCCTTCCACAAGCGCGTCGTCGATCAGCGCAGCTTCCCACACGTCGTCGTCGCAAGCGAACACGCCACCACTCGGGGACGGATACGGCGCAGGGGAAGCGGACATTAACCGTTGTGAGTCGCGCGACTACCCCTTGCGCCCCCCGATGTCTCACGGTCTGGCTTACTGACTGTCAGTCTCTTGAATGGGTCCAGTCTCGCCTGACTTTGGGTTTGTCGCTATGAACGAGCACCTTCCTCTGCAATATACCAAAACTGTGAGCGAGCTCTAGACGCTCCGTTCCCGTGGAGAAAGTAGACTTGTTGCTCGGATTGCTTTTAATTCAACTATTTCCTTGGTGTTTGCTGTTTGACTTTTGGACTACTCTGGCTGTTTTGCGTTTTCGTTTTGCCCTCACGATCCACTTTCCTTTCCTCGCCTCACTTTGCCCGCTTCTTCCAGGAAGCTATACGAAATTGGAAGATCCTGTTCATGAACCTTACAAAACGATTGGCTGCGTTTGCATGTGCTCTCTCATCTAGTTCCAGCGTGTATACTTTGCTCCTCATTTGTAGTACCACACCCCATCATCACTCCCACTTTGATACCTCTCTCTCTACTTTGGCTCTTTGTGCATACGGTTACCCCGTATACAGTTACCCCCGTTCATTGATATCCCTGCTTTTTTTTCTCGTCAGTATCTGCAATACATTTTGCTTGTCCGCTTAATTCATAATGTCGAGAATGAATTTGCAACGACAAACTCCCTCGCTACCTATATATTTATTTTCCACGATTTTCAGCCAAAAACAAATATTTGAGATAAACAAACGGCGTCCGAATATGTAAGTACCAGATCGGGAAAGTGTTTGTTGATCTCGTCTGATCTGATCAGAGCGAATGGACAGAATTCTGATCGGGGGCTCGTTGGTAACGTAATGCGTCAACTTCAACTTGCTTTGGTTTGCTGCCGCATTTCGGATTTTTGCGCAATGACAGGTGATATGATGTGGACAGATGCAATGGGTCGAATGGCGCGGTCGTGGTTGCTTTTCCATGTTCTTTGTGGATTTTCCGTGATAGTGATCGTGCCAACAGGAAAGTGGGGCGACCCTGTGTACAAGGGCTGGAATTTGCACTGCCAGCTTGCAAGGATCAATAGCGTTTTTAGCGGCGCACGGCGTTTACTGCAGGGTAGCCCTAGTGTCAGGTCAGGGGCAGGCCCATCGTGCTATAAACTGGTATACACGTTTTGTGCTGTATAGTAAGGTCCCGTCAGACTATGCCATGGACCTGTGCAGATCGACATTATGATGAACTCGGTTTTGCCCATTGGCGGTGTTAGACCAGATACCGTATGCGAATTTCATTGGTGCTCTACAGCTGGCATGTGTTACTAGGAAAGATGCGAGAAACCAACATATGACACGACGGAGATGTCCAAAAGTACACATTTGTTCCAAAAAAAATATACATACATACAAAGTTTTGGCTGTTAATCAATCTGCGTCTTATATGATATCCTTGGGTAATAATATACAAGTCTAGGCTCGAAAGAGTCCAATTAAAGGGAGGAAAGGGCAGCAACTAGACTGCAGGAAGGCCAGACAAAATGCCTTGTGGCGAAACAATTTCATGCGAAACCAAGTGTGCCTCGCTCATGTTATTCCGCGACTGCAAAGTCAGGGCTGGCCGAGATCCAACATCGTCATCCTCTGCATGAGACTGCGCATCCAAGAATGCCACTCTTTCTTCCGACGCACTTCCAGAAATCTCCAACTCATCGTCGAGCTCATCGTCCACCGCTCGACGTGCCACCAAACTGATGTAGACGAAAAGTGAAATGCACAAAAGGATTCCGGCGATAGTCCAGACTCTGCTCCAGGTATCATCCTCTTCCTCCTGAACATCGGATTCTTTCTTGGCACTGAACGAGCGAATTCCTGCACCAATGCTGGTGTGCACGATGACTTTGAAAAGGGACAAGGCTGTGCAAATCACATAGGTCCGCATGGTGAGTTTTGGCGTAGCCGCAAGCAGCGCGTTGAGCACATTGTATGGGTAAGGTGCGAGTCTGACGAGAAACAATAACTGTGGTTTGCGTTCGACTGCTCGAACTGCGCGGCATAATGCGCGCGTTGAGGTAAGCCAACGAGAAATTGGCTCGCGCAAGAACGTCCGTGATAGCCAAAACACAACGACAGCACCAGAGAGCGCAGCGCAATATGAAATGGCAGCGCCGATCCACGGCCCAAAGGTATATCCCGATAATGTGATCAGCGTGGAATACAGTGGGAGAGGGGCTATTTGGACGTGAGAAACACCGATACACATGCGTGAATTTCTGACCACAGACAAATTAAGAACGGGACATACGGAATGTTGTGATGAAGATGAGACAGAACAACACCGCATAGCCAAAGTGTTCGTCGTTTCGTAACCAGTGTGAGAGGTGGTCGAGGCCTACCGGAAAGAATTATTGTGAGCAAGTGCAAAATAAAATAAGCGCGGCCATAATCGCGTGAACTCGGAATAGATATACGATTGTATTATTCTGCAGCAGTGGGCCACTAGGGCACCAAGGTCACGAAAGCAACCCGACAGGAACCCGTAACTTACCGTCGAAAACCTCGGTCTTCCAGAATGCGATAGCTAAGACAAAACCGAGGCTAGTTGCGCCGTAGGCCAAGATAGGCAGCCATTGTTTGAAAAGATTCCATATCCGCAGCCCGCGCGGACGAACGTATCGTTGCGATTGTGAGAGGGTTTGTGATGAGGAAAGCGATGAAGAAGTGAACGAAGAAGTACGCATTGGAATAAAATGGTGGGATGAACGCGAGCTTCGATGCGGGGAAGGACGAGAGTTGAGAGGTATACCATTTGAAAGTGAACCTGGGCCTGATTTCTCACTGAGTACTGGTGAATTACCGCTCAGCTGCACGGCCATTGGCTTGGCAGGTATGAACAAGTCTGGACAGATCTGGTAACCGCTGGACGTTAGTGAATCCTGGTCGCAAGACGCCCGAGCCGCAATCGCGCTACACAGTGCACACAATGGACAGTAGTCAGGATGGCTCTGAGAGAAGGAAAGCAGAGAAAAGGAACGACGGGTAGCAAGGCGATGCAATATTTTTAAGTAAGACTCGAGCAAGCATGCTAACTATGGGTTTCCAAGATATATTGCATGCGTGCCTTATCTCGGTAGTGTCTCACGCCACTTTTATATAGGATCGTTATGACTGGTTCACGTTCGACGATAGCGCATGCTGCTTCGGATCGTTGTCGATGACATTGATAATTTTATAATGCTGAACAAATCTAACGGTCCATACGGATTGCACCGTGCCGAGCTAGGGAACGAAGGTTTTGAGCGCTTGCCACGTCGTGAACTGCGACACGTGCAAATTTCGGGAGGCTGCACTCCGAGTCAACTGACTTTTCTAATATCAGTAATTACCAATCCGTATATTTGCAATCCATAACGCCCTTCTCGTCTGCCAGATGAGTCGGCCAGTCAGAATTAGTGGTCTGATGTCGGGCGGAGATACGGGGGGGCAGAACGTGGTGGACAAGGGTGTACCTGAGAAGGCTTGGCCCCTCTTCGCTAATACATATCACCCAATACGAGAGTTTGATTGAACGCGAGAAGCAAGGAACCGAGAGTGCACACGAGATCGTGTGCCCTGTCAGTGTTGAGCAAGCGAAGGGCGGATGCTAACAACATGGCGAGCAGAAAGCAGAAATTCATGCTATCCTGACATTCGAGGGTGATGAGACAAAGAACGCCGGCCTAAATATATGTCGCCTCCACAGACGAACAAAAATATTAATATTTTTGCCATTGTCGCCCGAGATCATTTTATCGGTCAAAGCCTATGAAAAAGAATTTGAAGCAGCGGGACCGGAGAGAGTCTTCAGAATTTCTCCCTCGCTGATGAAGTCCCGATATGCCGTGACCTCTCCACGACACGACATTGTCGGCATGCGCACATGAGTTTCTAGTCGCGAATGTTAATAACATCGTCATTGGCGCGAACTGGAGGCGAGAGATAACGATGCTTACTTTTCAGTGTTGGACCAGCTTGGATGTAATGCAGCCTGATTGCGGATTAATTTCTCTTTTCGTCGTGGTACACCATTGAATGTGCTGAGTCGAAAAGAGAAAGCATTCTGTCGGGTGCTGATCAACGCTAAGCCTAATTCTCCCCCAGTCGAGCTAAATAGAAGGAAAGTCTAGTCTTCTTTATACATAATGCGGGGACTAGGCCCAGCGACTGGACCCTCGAGTGCGCTCGCGAACTGCTCGTGAAAATTCGGGTGGGCATCGTCCCATCAAGTCGGATGGCCCCGGAGAGTTCCACAGCAGAAGGTGAACTCCTGTTGAAGTGAGCAGGAAAATCATGTGAACATATTCTTAGAAGAGCCTCT
>QFEN01000403.1:128377-152417 GCA_003316125.1 Auricularia polytricha
ATGCAATCAGGAGGTACTACCACAGTTTCAACTGCATCTGGGGTTGCAAGTTTCAAGGTTTTTCCTATACAGATTTACCACCGTTCCAGTCCAAGCAAAGCTACCTCATGTGCGCATTTTATTTCTTGATATCCCATGTTCTCTGAGTCATTCTCCACGATGTCACAGTCCCACGTTTGATGAACTTTGAACTTTGTTCTGTTCATTAGAAACGCCGTTCACCCTAGCGAACGACTTCTCCACCCACAAGAATATTTTTGCCTTGCACCCCAAACACCGCGGGCAAGTAATCGTTGTCCTGAATCACATCCATTCAAGTCAATACGGAAGGCCTTCCGATTTGTAGAAACATATGGCGCCCTTAACGCGCCTCGTTCAACCGCGATCTCTACATATTCCCCTACGGCGGATCCGTGGGTACTCCTCAACCACGGAACCTCGGTCCGCGCATTCTGAATGGTATGCATCCATGTTACCGGGCATGATTCCGGTAGCTCTTTTGGGCTCCGCTGTGTACATGGTAAGTAGCGACATCCTCGCATCGTGGGTCACTGGCATTCTTCGCTGCTTTCCCTCGCGTCATGATCTGAATTCAACGTGTCAATATGTTTACTGATTGCGTGCTTTGACTTGATCAGGGGTTGCAGCTATTACAGAGCCGGCTGGATCACGAGAAGTTTCTAGATGAAGCGCGAGACCAAGTACGTCAACTCGAAGAAGAGGTGGACAGGTTACAGAACGAACGGGCCCTGCAACCGCTGACAGCATCGTCAGCACGCACCCCTGCCTCTAAGTGGTGGCCGTGGTGATTTTTTATATAGCAATATCATCCCAAAAGCATCAGTCTGTCTACAATAAATACATACATGATCAAGGCGAAATCAAGCAATATATTAGCGATGGGTATTAAAAAGCAACCAAAAAATGTGTGTGCGATGCGAGGTGATGGGTAGTAGCAAAAAGATGCATGATAACATAGATGAAGCACACGAGGAACTGTCGAACACTGGAAGCATGTCAACGTTTGGGCACGGCAAAAAGCGTAAATGAATATGCTTCGATCACCTTTTCCTCATTCAAGTCACGAATAGCTAGTGCCATGACGTTCAACTAGTCAGGGCCTTGTTGACAAGCGCAGTTCTATACTTGTCGTATAACTTTGCGGAGCTACCAAACGCCGATTAGGAGTATGAAACGGCAATGACAACGGAGGACGTTACCTAAGGACTGCGGCTGCAAGGCCAGTGAAGGACTGGACAGTGTCTTTCCACCCTTTGATCCTGAAGATATCATATACTGTGATGCAATGATGTCAAGGGGGAAATACCTGTGCAATCAAACTACTTACAGACGAAGATGAGATCCATAACAAGTTTCGCCCTTGAGGCCTGGAGCCAGTAGTTCTTCTTTTGCAGGCGTGTTAGTTCACGCTCGTCAATTTTTGACGCTTTTGGTTGTGACTTGGAAGTAGCCCCTGAGAGCGACTCTTTGTATGCCCTTGATTGAACTGAAACAAATGAACAACCGGACTTGAAGGGATGAAAAAAAATAGATATTTCACCTTCTCGTTGAAGGCCCTCAATAACTCCCATTTCGACTCCATTCTCGACCAGACCTACCAGTGTGGCAAATAGCCAACACCAGTCAGCAAACCGGGCCGCGCGTTCTCCCAGCTTAGAACTAATTAGGCCAAGTCGGGAAAGCGAGTATATATCATCTGACAGGCCATTTACAAGCTCGAGGAGAACAGGGGGTGGAGCCGATAACAGTGCTCGGAGGACCGGGTGCGAAAGGAAGGGGCCCCCCGATGACTGCGAAGGTTTGGAGGATGATGCGGGGGTGGCTGTGAAGCTGTGAGGGATAAGGGAAGAGCCGGAAGACGAGAAGGGCACAGATTGTTGCGCTAATACGTGACTCAGGGGGGCTAACCAGTTGAACATGATGAGCATTTTTCTGTGTGCGCCGTCAGTTGTCAATAACGATGTTAAAGTCAAAATGTTACCTACCTGGTGAAAGAGAACCCATTTTTTGCGGCCACAAGCCTTCGTACAATTTCCCGCTGCCAAGCGGACTTTCCGCCACGAAATAAAATCTTGCTGTGGAAGAGCAGATACACACGTATCGAGTATTGTATTAATTTCTGCTCCAGAAATTACTTCTGTCACTTGTTCGGCGGGCATATCATAGTCACTCACGAATGCTTTGTCCCGTCCATTACTTGTAACAAACATATCCCGCCATACCTCGTGTGTCCCAACCAATTTTTCAGCTTCTTTTACACGTACATCTTCCTCGTCTAGCTCCACGACATCATCTTCATCTACCTCCAACTTCTCCGCTTTGACCGTCTCTCCGTCCTGTTCTTCCTCTGCCTTTTCGTCGTACACGCTAATACTCATGCTCATGTTCCTAAAGTGCGACTGCGCAGCGGTACTCGGGCGGGGCGTACGAGGGGGGTGCGCAGAAAGAGGGTTCATTTGGAAGGAACTCGACATGTCGAACGCAGGGGGCGTGTAGAAGGGCGCCTGCATCGGGTCGTGCAGTGAGCTAGATGAGCCCATATCGTCGCCTAAGTTCGGGAACGTGATGGAAGACATTTGTTCGTTTTCGAGAGCTCAATTTCAGTCAACAGAATGAGACTAGGGGTGGCTAGGACAAAGGTGAGGACACTGGACAGCACACAGGAAGCCTGTATAGTGTGAACCTATGTATTCCAAACTCTCACGACAGCGGACCGGGCGAACAAACCCATAAGACCAAACAAATGTAAATGCCTTCACCCGAGCTCGACAGTTGGCGCAATCTGAGTCTCTGTTCAGCTCAACTGCATTCAAAAATTGCTCCTCGTTTCTCTCTCGTTGGAGGAAGGATGTCAACAACCCTGGGACTCCGGTCCCCTGTTTCGCGGTCTGGGGCAGTATCTCCTCAACCTCCTAGACCCCCTTTCGATACGGAGGTGTTGCGAGCATACGTGAAGAAACTCTTGCCAGCAACACTTTCGCATGCTGTGTGGTCATCTATTGAGCGAGACCAAATAAAAGCGTGGATGAAGGAGATAGGAGAACGCGTCAAAGAGCGGATGGTGGAGATTCAGCCACATGGATTGTACGTGCAACGACTGGCTGCTTACATTGAGCTCATCTCGTGACCCTGTATTATATACTGACACAGTAAGTATATGGTCTTGGTCCAGATCACGGAGAATATGGGGCAAGGTGGCCGGTAGGAGTTATTGCGATCTATATATCGATCATCGATCATCGTTGATCATCGCTTGTAGGTCACATATGGTGTCTCACTGGGAAGACGGCGACGTTTGCTTGAACGAACTCTTTTTCAATGTGGGCCTATTTTGACATGCGGGCTGAACCTTTGATCCACTAACTCATGACCGGTGACAATCGTAGGACTCATTATTCTGTACATGTACCGCCATCGCGGTGCGGGCCTCATGACACATCTCTGGGTTGACGTGACTTCTGTTCAAAGCCCTTGATTCTAGGCTTAACTTTCGCGCACTCGATACTCGTAATCACTTGCACTAAAACCACGATATGTCACGAAATTGCATAATTACTACACTTTATTCGACGACCACGCAATCGCGTCATGGAATCACCTTAGATTTTCCTGTCGACCCTGCAATGGCCTAGCTTCCAATTCTCTGCACGTTAATCGACGCATAAATTCTTATGCCCTCACTCTATGGTAAGCCTGATTGATGTCCGTGATGTCAAGAAATCAGATATGCCCATTGGAAATGTTCTGATGCTGAGAAAGAAGTTCACAAGAGCTTACAGGTGGTTTGATACATTTCAGCAGATAAGTTCGTCATGATTGTTGTCTTACTTGAATATCATTCTTCGGCGGCTTCTCACGTTCACGTCAACGATGCTACTTTGGCTCTCAGCTTGATCTACTCAAGCCTACTTACGTTGACGACTTGAAGTATATGTGACCACTGAAGCGCCCTGTGATTGGTGGAAATGACTCCGTTGGACTAGAAACGGAATGTTCCTTGTACTAGTCCAGATTTGACGGTTGTCCAAAAAGCAGCATTCAATCCAGATCGTTGGACGACAAACCTGGGGCTATACCGGCTGTTCCCGCCCACATCTTATCTCACAAGGGGCACAACAGTTCGTCTACCAGCATGTTTTACCAGCTGTTCTCCTAGTGTCCGAGGAACGGACCGTCATAAACACGCTTTTGATAGCATCATGATGGGGGCATGATGCCAGGCCGTGCGCTTCCTACCTCTCTGGACAAACGAACGGCACCGGGGATCGCATTCATGAATAGACACATCGCCTCGTGTTCCGCTTGCCTACCATTAGGTTCAACCATCTGACCTGCCTTTACTCAGGTACAAAGATACCGCGGACTCAAATGACGATGCGCCGCGATTTGAATCAGAGACGATCAAAAATTTCTCGCCAGATCCAACAGGATGCAACTACCTGTGCGTTGTTTCGGTCGAGGTGGCTTCTATTCATGATAGCCAAAACTTGGTGCCACTCCCATCCCCTGCAATTGGCTACCTGAAGCAGTACGTACATGCGTGAGAGAACCCTCTTTCTGACCGTCTATCAGTGACCAGTGTTTGGTTAGGTGACTATTTGGATATGGGGTAGGTTCTAGAAGGTAATATCTCTCCAATAGACGCAGACGCTCCGAAACTTATCCGTTCTAGTGTTTCATTAAACACGGGTGTATTTACTTAGTACCTCATTGTAGAGTTGGGGGCGACCATCAATCTGGTGTTGACTTGATGCTATTACCTAGGCTAGTGGCCACTGATCTGAATCTGCTTACCCCTATATCATAGATCTGGTCCGGCCATTTCACGGACCGTCTTACGTCGACAACACATGTATCACAACACATTTCGCGTAACATCCGTACATTTCTCGCGCGAGACACTATTAACAGTTGATGCGAGTAGCCAGCTGCCCGGCATACGCTCAAGCCTCTTTGAAATCGATATTTTCGTCAACTAGTTAGTCAATACTCGTGCAACTCGTTCTCACATCCCTGATCGAGTGGGAATGCATGATACGCTATCGATCTGATCAGGGAACCCGGGACGGATTTGCCTATATCGTTATCTGGTAGGAAGAGCCCGTTGTGGATATCTCCCTCGACCACCATCATGACATATTCTACATAGCCAGGGCTCATGTCCTTTTTTTGCACGTTGCAAGATAGCTCATTGTCGCTATGGATGGCTGTGGACTCATGAAATACATCAGCCATATGCATATGGTTTTCATACCAAAAAATATTAATATTTGATAATACCCAAAGCCCGCCTAGAGCTTAATTCCGGCGGCCATCGCAGGTCCTCTGCGAGCGCATCAGCACAGAGACATCCACAATTATTACGGGCAAGGTTGAGTTCGTTACGTTAGTGTAAGGGCAGCCACATTTGTAAATCATCTACGTACCGACGATAGTTGACCACTGTCTGGTAGTCGAGTGACCCGCCGGGTGTACATGCCCATGCTTCTAACCAAGTCCTATCGTGCGGTGATACAAGGCTAATATCGAAGCACGGAGGATCTGAGGGGCGATAGGCGTGCTAGTGGCGATGCGGCTTCCACTTTTTTTTCTCGAGATAAATATAGGCGCCTCAAGAAACAGTCGAACTGGTTCAACTTTAAATATATAGGTTTTCGGGGTCCCTTCGGTGCATTTGATTAGTGCAAGCCGATGTCCTCTTCGTGTATTACCGCTTCAGAATGCGGATGAGCCCACTTTGCCGCCTAGCAATGCAGCACAGGCACCTCCTGCGAACTAGCTCCAATATGGTTTTGTGCAAATCCCAAGTAATGGAACATAAGTCCACGCGCTGTAGCGAGAATAAGGAGGAGGTCCGAGGAGTGGTCACAGGGCCAATGTCACTTTTCTCTTTACAGACGGTTGAGCTGGTGGAAGTGCGGAAGGCCGACGTTGGCCAACCGCCCACTGTCTCCGAAACGTTTCTCCACAAAGACAAGATTTAAACCGCTTTTGTATGTGGCACTGCGGCAGGGATGCTTTTGCCCACTATTAAAATAGACAGTGAGAAGACTCGTCGGAGAAGGTAGGAGAGAATACGGCTGTAAAAACGCTCGTCGATTTTCCGGTGCTTGTAGTCGTTGCCGCCCATCAACCAGTATCAGCCCTCATCGGCCGCACCAAGATTCTCATGACCAACAACGCCAATGATGTATCCAGGTCAGGAGTGCTCTTGAAACAAGTTGTTGGCAACGTTCGGAGGCAACCTTGTGCGACGATAAAGGAGGATCTTGCATTTTCGGCCCAACGATCCCATCGTGAAATTGCACCTCCGAGCGACTGCGGGATACCAATGTGGACGTGAGATAAGACGATAAAATGATGATCCCTGAAACATGAGTGCCGTTAGAGCGGAATGAACATTTTCTACTCTCGAGACTTACTCTTTTGGTAATAGCACTGTTGGCTAGACTGTCATTAAGCATTGGCACCCGCTCACATGTTTCTCATCAGATCTTAACACTATCAACAAGGTGACCGCTTCGCGACAATCCGATGAAGTATGGGTTGTGGCAGTGAGAGACCATCGCCGAGTATATTCGTACGCCACAAAGCCCCAATGATCCAGGAAGGGCAGGAACTGAGAAGCCACGGCGGTAGCAAAGAAGTCCGAGGTAGCCACACACTTGTCGTTTAAGGCGCTCAATATTCAATGACGGGCCATAATAGGTAAAGCATCTTGCTGGCACAAAGATGACCAGAACAGATCCACCTGGGCATCCTCTGTGCGGCGTTGCCTGGTGGGCGACCCGAATGGGCCCGTGATATTCTTCGCATGGACAAAAATTGTGCCATTCGGAAACATCCTCAATGAGAAATTTAGCTCTTTCGCTTTAATCAGGCCGATTGTAGCGGATAATCCCGATAATGACAAGGTGTAATGCGAGGGAATGAATACAGCAAGGAATGTTCCCCATCTTCAACCTATTCCGTCTGTCTACGAGAGGATAGCTGGACGATTAGTACTTAGTCCCTGCGCACGCCCTCCTTACGTAAGTGGTATCGAGCATCGACGAGATGTAACTGAGAAAATGGGGGAATTATAGGTGGCAGGGCTCAGCCTATAACTCCATCTTGATGTCATCCTGACTAGGATGGAGATATTCGGTGGTTTCTGGGAAGTTTAATGCTAACGCCTCATTCAGAAGCTTGCGGTAAGACTACAAGAGAAGTGGATTAACGTGGGTGGAATGAAAGAGGGATGTCCTCACGTCAATGGCTGCTATCTTGCCGTTCATGAATTGGTTTTCAGTGGCTGCTCTTTCTAAACGTTCTTTGGTCAATTGCATGGGGTTGCGTGCGTTGTCAATATCAGACAGAACTTGAGAAGGTATCATGGTGCGAATATCTTGTGCCCTATTATCAATGGACATAAGGCAATTGACGACCTCATTTCTGACCGGTTTGGATCTTTAGGATGATAGATAACTGAAACAGCAAAGAGAACGCACACCCCAAGGCCTACCAGCTTCGCACCACCTGGTCTGTCGCGGTCTTTTGTGGAGTCATTGATTACAGTAGTTCCAAGATTGTATAAAGCATTGGCAAGCCCGAGAAGTTCTAATTCCAAATCACCGTGGGGACCAGAAGGCGGGGGTGATTGGGAAGAGCGTGGTGAATCTGGTGCATGTGAGCTCAGTGTCTGGGACTCAGGAATCATGATTCAATCATCCATCTGCATCAACTTGATAGTAATCTCGAATATATATCAATTACTATATATGCAATGGTATTAGGGTTAGGGTTAGTAGCTACAAAAATCGAAAAAAACGGCCTGCCCAGCCAGAGTGGCCGTGGCAGGACTGGAAAATATTGAGACGGTGCATGAGCCGGAGCTCATACAAACCGTGGTTACCCTCTGTATGGACAAGGTCGCCGTGCTATGAAGGGTCCCCAAGGCCCACAAACCCGGTTACATGAAGGAGCCTATGCCATCAAGGTAAGTATGAAGATTTCAATTCATTCTCATCCTCCTTATATACCTTAACCCTTCGTGCACGGACCACCTTGCTTATAATTACCAAATGCGGAATCCACTAAAACCAAACGCGCAGTCGCGTCCCTACGCGTGCAGGTTGGACGACGTTTCTCAGCGTATGGCTCAATGTCTGTATATCTCAGAGATACAGTTATCCGTTTTTTATTGTATTTTTGTCCTTGATACAACCCACGAAAAACATATCGCTCAAGCCACTCTTGCTGCTCTCGCAAGGACTTGTCGTGCTTTTCATGATACAGCTTTGGATATCCTCTGGCAACAATTTGGCACTATCGCGAGAGCGATTCAGTGTATGCCACATGATTTGTGGGCCGGAGACGTCAACAGGTCTCAGCCAGGTTGTATTCATTTAGTAAGAAAATCTCTGCCTGCTCTGTTCCATATTGCTAACATCGTTTGCTCGTGATGTTTGTTAGAAACTTCATAGGAACTTGACTAAAGATGACTGGAATATCTTCCGTAGGTATGCTTTACGCATACGTCACCTCAGTCTTGCCACTCAGGACATACGCCGCGGGAAAATATTGATGGTTGACATTGACGATGAATTACTCGCTTGTCTCGCCTCTATGGATGCCACGCAACCACTGCTGCCGAATCTCACATCCCTCGAGTGGATTATCTATGACGAGAGCGACTTGAGGCTGATCAGTCGAATCATAACCAAGTCCCTCACTGCTCTTTTTCTTGAGGTCTGGGCCATCTCGCCAGTTCCTGGCCTGCAACAGTTCATCTCCTCGATTGCTCCTGCATGTCCCTCTGTACGAAATCTGACCGTACATTCAGTAGCCCTTTCAAGTCATCTTAGCGACTCCGTTTCTCAAACTCTTTGCCACCTGCATCATCTCACTACAGTGCACTGTGGAGTACTCGATGCCGAAGTTTTGGACCATTTGTCACGCCTACCGTCTCTGGTAGAGCTTAAATTTGCTCTCCAATCAAATATCGAATTCCAGAACGAGCTTTTATTTCAACACCTTCAAGTACTTGACGTACATGCACAAGACATTACATCTGCTGTCGACCTCGTGAGCAGAATGAGAAACAAGCTTACAGACCTCTCGATCTGCAGCGATGACCATACAGGAACATCCGTTTTGGCACAATTATTTCGTCGTCTCTCCACTTCCGTCAGTCACTACTCCCTTCATCACCTCCAAATTATGGTTGCAGAACGTCCTCCACATCACATATTTGACTCAATTCCTGTCATGAGGCTGGAGGATCTTCACCCGCTTTTGTCATTCAAACGATTAACACACGTACATCTTGATGTTGGGTGTGGGATCTCTTTGGACGATGTTGCTGCTTTGGAACTGGCACAGGCATGGCCAGATATCGTGCAACTCGTGCTGAACAAATTACTGGAGAATCCTCTGCCGTCGTCGATAACCCCAATTGGACTCATGTGCTTTCTCAAACACTGTCCCAACATGATGGAACTGACGCTTGAAGTCGACTTCTCCTTTATTGAAGAACAAGACGATCAGTCCCACTACTGGGTCGGAGATGTTACCCACCGGCACCTTTCTGCTTTCGATGTTACTTATTCGAAAATCCACGATGCAGCAAAAGTGGCTGCATTTTTGTCTGGTGTCCTACCACGTACAGCTCATGTACGATACTCGTGGATACATGCACTGGACGATCAACGGGAGTATGCAGAGAGGTGGAATGAGGCCTCGAAACTCTTGCACACGGATGAAGAGAGCAACTGTTAATCACTCGTTAAGCGATTTAGAGAGGACGTCGTCAATCTAGGTATACATATCTCAATCTGCACATTTATACACATACTATATGTTCAACTTACATACCCCCTGGAATATTCAGTCCGTAACAAAGTACATTTGCTGGCTAGTTTCATGCGTGCAGGGCCCAGTGATCTTCATTTGCTTACGTCATCGCACCTTCTACTTAACTTGAACCTCATCTTGAAGAACGGTTCTCCTAATGAGCGGACTAGCCGACGAACTCCTCGCCGACATTGACGATCTGTCAGACGGTGGCGCTGAGGAATATGACGAGCCCGCACCAGCAGCTGCGCCCTCCACGAGTAACGGCATCACCAACGGCCTGAAGAGAAAGGCTGCCGAGGATGCAGACATGCCAGAGGAGGAGGGAGATGTCGAGGAAGAAGAAGCCGAAGCAGACGAAACCGCCGGATTAGTCCTCGAAGGCGGCATGAAACCTGCAGACGAACTTGATGCAGAGGATGTGCAGCAAATGGACTTGGGAGGGATCGAGGATGTGAGCTCCGTAGCGAAGCTAGAGGGCAGTAAACGAATGGCAGACATCTTAAAGGCGTGCATTGATGTTCTTCAACGGACCCAGGCTTGAGCTGACTTCTCGCTCAGGAAATTGAGAAATACCAAGCCAACCCCAGCACACCGGAAGCGATGTCATTACCCGCCCATCTGAACCCGGAATACACTCTCATCGTGCAAGCAAATAACTTGTCCGTGGATGTAGACAATGAAATCCTTGTGGTGCACAAGGTATGGTTCGTGGTTGCTAATGTTCACCCCCCTGACTTCATGTTTGTAGTTCATACGTGACCATTATGCGGCAAAGTTTCCAGAGTTAGAGCAGCTCGTCCCAGACCCAGCGCAGTATGTCCGCGCGGTTCGCGTTCTCGCCAACACAGAGGTAAGAATGGGTTCCCTGTAAACCACCTCTGCTCACTATCAACCCACAGGACCCCACAAAAGCTGACCTTGCAGGCGTTCTTCCGCCTGCAGTGGTCATGAGTGTTCTCATAACTGCAACAACGACAACCGGTCAAACACTCACGGATGCCCAGTGGGCTGCTGTTGAGAAAGCCTGTGACCTTGCAGACAAACTTGAGGAGGCACGTAAAAGGGCGAGTTGTTCTCTCTTCTGTGTCATAAATATGGTAGCTAATGGAGGGGAACAGATTTTCATGTACGTCAGCTCAAGAATGAATGTTCTGGCACCAAATCTTTCAGCCATCGTTGGTACCACTACAGCTGCAAAATTACTCGGTGTGGCAGGCGGCCTTGGTCCCCTCGCCAAAATGCCGGCATGTAATGTTCATGTATGCTCCACTTTTACTAGTAGTCTCCTACACCACACGTCTCACAAATTCCATGTAGTTACTAGGCGCTCAGAAGAAAATCTCGTTAGGTTTCTCGACCTTCACTCAACGGCGGCACACCGGTTTCGTCTACCAGTCTGACTTGATACAGATGACGCCAGCTGAATACCAACTCAAGATTCAGCGAACAGTTGGAGCAAAATCCGTTCTGGCTGCACGAATGGACCTTGAACGGACACGAAGAGACGGTCGGTTTAGTTCTTAGGCGATGGTGGATCCCTGGCTGATGGTATGCCCAGGCTCATATGGTGAAGAGCTTCGAGAAAAAATCGAAAAACACATCGATCGGCTGGCTGCGCCGCCGCCTGCTAAAACCACGAAGGCACTTCCAATACCTAACGACGGACCGAAGAAGCGCAGAGGCGGCAAGCGGTAAGTCGTCCATCGGATTTGACATCGTTCTCACTGACACACTTGTAGAGCGCGCAAAGCGAAAGAAGCGTATGCACAGACGGAACTCCGCAAGCTGCAGAATCGAATGGCGTTTGGTGAGGCTGAGGAGGAGGTTGGCGCATTTGATCAGACTAAGGGTCTGGGAATGATTGGCGTCGGCACGGGCAAGGTCCGGGCTGGTATGGGAGAGGCGAAGAGTCGTGGTAAGTACCCTACCTCCCGTTCCACGTTTTTGGAGACCTGAAACGCATCGGCCTCCGCAGCGAAACTCTCGAAGGCGAACAAGTTGCGTACTGCAGCGCTTACTCGTGCGGCACAAGGCGGGTCGTCAACATCCGGAACAGCAACATCACTGACGGTCACACCTGTGCAAGGTGAGAACCATTGTGGAGTCGTCGTGGAATGAACCACTGAAAACCTCTCACAGGTTTCGAGCTTACAAATAGTGCTGCCGCTGCTCAGCGGGTGAAGGAAGCCAATGAGCGCTGGTTTGCATCCGGGAATTTCTCATTTGTGGGACAGAAAGGCACCAGCAGCAAGGTATAAGGCTGGGCATTCGTCGCATCTATCTTATGCACATCATGTAGTATCACTCGTTCTGGGCAGCACGCATGGCATTTATAAAATGCAAACTATCGTTGCGACGTGGTAATACAGCTATACTAGTACTCATCATCCAACCTAGGACATTTTGAGAATATGTGAACGTAAATGCAGGAATTGATGCGAACATGGATATGCGAAACAAACAAAATGAAGGGACGTGCGCGAGAAAGGCACATGGAAGAACGCCGACCTGAGAAGATGTTTATTTATGCAGTCATACCGGGATGTGCTGTGGCCACTGTCTCCCCGGTAACTGCACTCTGGGTGACATCGATGAAGCCCGCTTTCTGACCATCGGCTAGTTTACTCCGCTTTGACCGATAATCCCGAATAGCAGAACGAATAGCATCCTCTGCCAGCACTGAAGCAATACGTGTCAAATGTATTCATGAATGGAATGTACTGTGAGAAAATACCCACTTGAGCAATGAAGCTTCACAGGGGGAAGACACAACTCCTTTGCAATTTCAGTATTCTTGATTTTCCCTGCCTCCTCAAGGGTAAGACCCTTGACACGCTCAGTCATATATGAACTCGAAGCAATAGCGCTGCCACAACCAAACGTCTTGAACTTGACATCACTGATGATGCCACTTTCATCTACACGGATTTGGAGCTTCATGACGTCTCCACAACTGATCCATAGGCACAGTTGTCAGAATGGAAAGGTGAACAGAAGAATAAAAATCGACTTACGCAGGTGCTCCGACCAAACCAGTACCGACATCACTATCGTGCTTGGGTAGAGAGCCTACCTGGAATAGCAGAAGCATAGTGAGTCGGTGCAACCGAACGATAGAAAACACGACACTTACATTTCTTGGACTCTCATAATGCGAAATAACATTCTCATGGTAACCGCGGGCGAGCACTGGTGCTACACCAGCTCTTGCAGCCTTTGGTGCTATTGCAGTGCTGAGCCCAGTCTTTGTGAGTGCTGAGCGGAACATGGTGGATGATGAAAGAGAAGTGCGAGAAGATATAATTCCGGAGCGCCTCAGAAAGGGTTTTCGGAGTTCAAATAACGTTACAGTGGGAAATCTTATCTGACAAAGATTTTGCTTATCTGATCACTTTTTTGTGTACACAACTGGACTGCCGTCGTCACGCGTCATCAACGGCGTCACCCGCCCTGTGTTATTCGTCGTACACTGTATCCCCAAGAGCCTTTCCGGTTTATGAATAATCAATATGGATGCGGCAGGCCGTACGTCTTCGCAGGCCCGAAGAGTCCCTGGAGAAGGCTGCCTATTTTTGACCTATCACCTAATCTCCGAGTTCGACCGCACCGCCAAGCTTCGACTGACATAGAAATTACCCGCGACATCGTTACTTCCGTGAATCGAATTGCTATCGCCCCTACCGCAGATGTGTGCAACGTGTGTTATGTCCTGTGGTCATAAACCACCACAACGGGAGGTGGAAACACACACAAACTAGCTGCAATGCAACAGTTCATGCATCATAAACGGAATGCAGATCCAATCGGTTTCAAGGATTCGAACACGTGGATATGCAGTGATCGATCATGGCTCGTGAGAATAAATTACCATTCCTGTCAGCCTTACTATCAGGTGTCCTCGTCCTCCTTTCTTCAATTAAGTTCAATTGATCATGTCTCTGGCGCGTCCTTCAGCGGCTCAACAGCCTGCTGACACCCTTCCGCCCACAGCCAGAGCAATCGCTCTTCTCCTTGCATCCACACCAACAGTACAAGATGCCCAGCCAGGCGTTTTACATCAACTCCTGGAATTCGCTCACCGATATACCGCTCAAGTACTTTCCGATGCACAGGTATACGCAGAGCATGCAGGGCGCTCCGGCGCGTCAAAAATAGAGATGGATGATGTTGTTCTCGCCATACAAGCTCGCGTGGGTTGGGAGTTTGGTGGTCGTGTACCCAAGGAGGTGTGCTGATGATACTGTCCGCTTCATTCGGCTTCCGTCCTCAAATGGCTTTCTGCAGTATATTTTATCATTAGCATCTCAGACAAATGCTACACCACTTCCTTCTGTTCCAGAAGTATTCGGTGTCAGGCTCCCGCCCGCATCTGAGACGCTTACTGCTGTCAACTTTGATCTCGTGCCCAATAAACCACCACCAGACGCGAAACTTTACGACGAGGAGGTCGAAGAGATTGAGGAGGACGATGAGGAGCTACCGGACGGTCAAGACGAGGATGAGGATGCTGATATGGAGCCTGCTGCCATACCGTACACCAGTGCAGCTCCCATAACACCAACCGATGTTGACATCAGTGCTGGCACACCTGCACCTGTCGTTGCAGCAGAAGCACCAGAAGAAAACAGTGACACCGAGGAAGCGGATGGTCTATTTGGCGGAGAGGGTGATGATGATGACGATAATTCAGGTGATGACGCAATGGAGGAAGTGCAGACTACGGGAGACACGCAAACAAACGGCGTGAAGCGGAAACTTGTTGAAGAGGATGACTATGACTAGAGACGTGAACACTCGGTTTTTCTTGCGACGGTTGAGAGTGTGCTTTGAGCATGTATTGTAGCCTACTCTAATATGTATATACTGGGATAATGAACCATAAATGCCAGTGGATGAAGTCCAACATAAGGTTTGTAGACTCAACGTAGACTAACCGCTGCATTAAACGTCCTGATAGTAACATGGCGCCTACTTTTGCAACCAAACTGCCACCAATATGACAAGAAGGGCCAGAATAATCAAAATAATTAGAGTCCATGCTGCAAATTGCTTGTCAACTTCGCTGCCACTAAGGTTCAATCGGAAAAGCCTACGTTGGCCAGCAAACTTCTTCGGCACAGTAACGATCCGTATCGAGTTGTCAACACCACCGGATACGAGCAATGTTGAGGTAGGGTTAAAGCGAACAGTGGTGATAGGAAACTCGTGAGCTTTGAGTATAGACAAGAGCGGCTAAGGTTCGACATAAGTGCATGATCTCAGCGTTCGCTATCGACTTACGCTGAGAGTGGTACTGTCCAGCATTCCCAGCGAATAATCTGAAGAACCGAAAGCAAGGAACTTCCCATTGGGGCTGAAAAAGAAAAAGAAAACTCAGAGACGGACACAACTACAATGTGCTTTCGACTTGAATAATCACGGACCTAATGTCAAAACACGTCAAGCCGCCTTCACCCGCTTTGCGGGAGCCCTCCATTGATATGGACCGAGCAGAATTCTGCTCTCCGCTGAGGTCGACTCTCCATTTCAATATGTAAGCCTGCTTTTTGGCCGTCTTTGATTTCTTCGCGCGAGGCGCGACAGTATTGACGGCCGTATATAGCGTATTGTAGTCTGAAGGGTGAAAGCTGCAACAAATATTTATAATCCTACAACATGCGCATGTCCATTATCTGACTTACCGCGCTGCGCGAAATGTTACAACGGACTGTGCAGGAGCGCCAGGAACTGAAGGAATGTCGATCGTGTCCACAAGTCGCAGTTCAGGAGTTTGACTCGGGGTCCTAGAAGGCACATCCTTCTCCTTGCCTTTACCTTTTTGTTTACCCTTTTTCTTCTTCGGCGTTTTCTCAATATCTTCCGAAGACGGCTTTGGAAGTGCATATACGAACAGGTTCAGACTGGTGGCCAGTACAAGCTGTGAGGAGACGTTGTGAGGAGCACGGGATAAGATGAACGAGGTGAAGACGCACATGTGTCGATGATAATGTCACATCGTAAATTTCGCCTCTGGGTACTTGGACAGATTGAGCGACAGGAGAAAGGGAAGGATACGCGAGAAGAGACAACTACAACGTAAATTTAGTCCGCGCAGACAAACGATAATGGTATATTTCACATCGCGTTCGCCGGCCACTGCCAGTAATTTTCCGTCCAGTGATAGAACTGTCACGCGCTGTGTTATCCATGTAAGATATAGAACAACCTCAATAAAGAATGGCCTACCTGGTAGTCCTCGAGAACTCCTGAGGGCAAGGTACCTCGTGTAGCTCCCTTGGTTAGGCTATAGGGAATTATCAGTATTGTGAATAAACATAAACGCGACCGATCGCACGCGTTTCCAGAATCACTAATTGAAAACACCCTGCAGTTCTCATTCTCACCCTTCTCTAAGCGTTCTTCGGAGCTATTGATTCCACAGACAAAGCTTCTGCTCTATTGATGCTTAAGAACGCTATTCATCGTCAATAAAGTAGCATGACGGACCTCTGGATGAGCTGCAATACTCATAGGGGCATCCTCGCCTTTCTCCAGCTCATGCTCACAGAGCATTTTAAGCTGTCTGTCTTGGGAGACATTGAATAGCCTCTATCCCACTATGTCAGACTGTAGGTTTGAACATAGCTCCAGGGTGCTCACTAATTTGTTCTTGATTCCGGTCTTGGCAGCACCACCTCCGCCTCCAACAACCATCTGGTCGGAGGCCACGAACGCACATGAATACACTGGAAACGCGGGAAGCGGGTGAGTAGTATGCTGCGCACGCATTGTAAGGCCACGTCGACTAAGTGAAAAGAGCGTAATGTATTACAGTAAAGCTGAAGTTGATATAGCACGGGGTGGGTGACCAAGTGCAGCTCTGACGGCTAATAGCCTGCAACTCAGGAAGCGCGACGTGTGCATTGCAAACTAATAAACGTGCGAATCACCTTCCAAACACGTGCGACCATAAAAGTACTTATGTAATATCCTAACCCTGTATGACCTCAACTAGCCTCAACATAATCGTGCTAAGTTGCAGCGCTTGCGCACGACGTCTGACACGCAGAGTCTGCAGTTGCAGACGACCTGTAGGCCGTGACGATACCCCAAACTAACCTTCCTCCGTCAGTAATTCATTTCTTATCAAATGGCCAGTTCACTGATAGTTAGAGGGGATGTTGACGGCCTTGACCATGCTGTCCTGAACTTGCTCTGAGACAGGCTGTTCATCATTGATTTATTGCGGACATGAATCTGTCATCATGGACCGAGGGCAGGAACCACACGGCCAGCGTCGATGAACCGGGTATTTACCTGCCGCACCTCACGTTGCAGACAGTCATCGGCATCACCGTAGCCATTGCGGGGAACATCCTTATCTCGCTTGCCCTTAATTTACAAAAGCTCGCACATATCCGACTTGCAAAGGCACAAAAACAGGCGAGGATGGAACGCGAACTCCATGTATCGGGCGATGCGCTACATTCCAGATCACCCGATCAGAGGCCTTCTGGCGATCCCGCTGTCTGCTCTCGTGAGTCCGAGACACAGCCCTTAATCCAGGGCTCTTCCGCCAATCGTTCGCGTGCACGCTATGGCACTAGTGCCTCAGCCGGGACTAGACGCGATGATTCGAGAAGCAGGAAGAGCACCACATCTTCAATGCGTGGACGGAGGCCAGGACAGCCTCAAAGGAAACCCAGCTTTGCGTCGCGTTTTCTGCCATTCCACCTCAGTCTGCACACTAGCGTTAATGAAAATGTAACACTCACCGAAGAAACGTTGGCGATTCCAGTAGACGTGATCCCAACAGAGCGCGTAGTTGCACTGAACGGCAATGGCAGGCCCACGTCTCCCCCACCTGAGCTCTGGGAAGAAGAAGGTAAGGAGAGTGACTACTTGCGTTCGAAGATTTGGTTAGTTCTTTAATTTTGGGACGTCCTATCACCAACATCGAATAATGTTTCAGGTGGTCTGGATTCATTTTAATGAACATTGGAGAGACGGGCAACTTCATATCCTATGCATTTGCGCCAGCTTCTGTAGTCGCTCCTTTAGGCACTGTAGGTTGATTCTGTCGGTTGGTTCTGTTTTTACTGATTGGTAAATTGCAGTTCGCACTCATTGCTAACTGCTTCTTCGCTCCACTCATTTTGAAGGAGCGTTTTCGTATGGTAAGAATGTACCTGGGCTGTAGTCGAATTATCATATTGATAGGTTTTCAGCACGATCTCGCTGGCATCTTACTTGCAATGATAGGAGCGATCACCGTCGTTCTTTCTACACCTTCCCCTGATGAAAGCCCACCGCCACTTACACCAGACGCGCTGATTGCGGCTATATCACAACGTTCGTTTGTAATATTCACTATTATATACCTGGCAGGGGCTGTGATACTAGCGGGGCTGAGCGAAGGTGGTTGCGGCAGGCGAATTGTGGTTGTTGACATCGGGCTTTGCGCAATATTTGGTGAGGTTATCGGTTTGAATCAAAACAAATATGAGCTCATAACAGCGTCAGGTGGATTCACAGTTCTAGCAACTAAGGCTATCTCCACGTTGCTGACCGAAGAATGGGCCAAAGTATTTGCGGAGTGGGTAACCTATCCCGTCCTTGCGGTACCTTAGCTTTACTTTCCATTTACTGTCATGTGCTGATCCTATTTAGGTTCTAATTGTCACAGGAATTCTCCAAATCCGGTTTTTGAACCGTGCGCTAAAGCGTTTTGACTCCAAGATTGTGATACCTACGCAATTTGTGCTGTTCACGCTGTCTGCCGTCATCGGATCTGCTGTCCTTTACAAGGACTTTCAGCGGGCTACATTCCACCAGATGGTAACATTTACGTATGGCTGTGGTGCGACATTCGCGGGGGTTTTCATCATAGCGTGGGCCAATGGCAACAACCCCGAAGTAGGAGGACAGGCCACCAATGAGGTTAACAGGCAAACAGGCGACGCAGGCGAGCAAAACGCACCGAGTGGAAGCGTGCGGGGCGTTCCTGTAGGCTCATTGAATGCACGAAGTCGCCCGGCTCTTATAATACCGAGAGCTGCGCGTGAGACCCCGGTGCTCAGGAACAAGCAAAGCACGGTGAGCTTGGCAGGGTATTCTCCTGCACGAAATCTGCTACTTGTTCATACCCCGCCGAGGGATCGCGCAGATTATTGGGATCGGGACATGGAAAGTGGCAGCATTGGTGGAAGCAGCCGATGATAATATTATGGTGAAAATGATGAATACATAGATATTATCTAGTTCGTTGCAAATATAGAGTTCATATGCTATTTTAACACAAAATTGCCGAAATTAGGCAAGAGGCAGTGACGTGACTTTGGAGTCGCTACAGTGACGTCACCTTGGAGGCTGGAACGACAAAAAGGCTTCGGTAAGAAGGACGCACCCGTACCGTCAACTCACTTGTCCGGATTATTTGGACACCACAATACTTCTCTTCTTCCAACCATGCCAGCTGTCGTAGACGCTTTCAAGAGTATATTTTTGTTGTCTTTCCTTTGGAAGGCAGCCATCTAACTTCGCCACCACCTTCCAGATCTCATTCGCAAACATCACCATCATCGGCATCCTGACTCTGACCCCCAGCCATACACGGCATCTGTGGAGTCAGGTCACCAGCAACAACATCGACAACAACCACAGGAGTCGCAGCAGCAAGCGAAGCTCCGAGCTGAACAGGATTCTCAGAAACACCATCACCCTGAGAAACAGCAGCAGCCTGAGAACACACCTCAGCCTGCACCTGATACCCGGCATCAACAAATCAACATGCCCGTACCTGAGGATCAAGAGTCAAAGAACAAACTGCCCACCTACAAAGGCTTGGATAACTTCAAGCTACTGGATAAGATGGGAGAGTGAGTGTCGTATCACTGTACATATTCAAAGTTAACACCTCATTCAGCGGCGCATTTTCGAATGTTTACAAGGCAATAGATCTAACGACTAGGGAGACAGTCGCAGGTTTGCTTCCTCGCTTCTTCTACAGTCAACCGGCTGATCAACTAATCATAGTGAAAGTTGTTCGCAAATTTGAGTTGAATGCTTCGCAGGTAAGTAGATGGTACCCCCGCCCCTCGTATAGTTCACATACATTGTTCTCCCTACTACCTATCGGCTTCGGTTCATGGCACCCCTGCCCTGCTTGTGTCTTGTTGTCCCTCTGTTAGGCCGGCGAAAAACATCTCAATATTCAGTTCAAGAAAAAGCCGCGCGTAACAGAGGTGACGGTTGGAATTGAATGGTTCTGCAAACGCTAATCTTGCTATCTTCCCGTAGCGAGCCAATATTCTGAAAGGTAGGCTGGTCATTTTTTCGGATCATTCCCAGCACTGATCTAGATTATAGAGGTGCAAATCATGAGGGGAACAAATCACCCATCGATCGTAAAGTTGATCTCATTTTCCGAGTCACCGGAATACTACTTTCTGGTTATGGAACGTAGGCGTGATTGCGATACCTCCCGCGTCGTTAACTCATAATCGCACGCAGTTATGGAGGGCGGGGAATTGTTCCACCAGATCGTCAAGTTGACGTATTTCAGTGAGAACTTAGCAAGACACGTCATTCTCCAGGTTGCCCAAGGTATCCGCTATCTTCACGAGGAACGTGGTGTTGTACATCGGTATTTGTATTTCCTGTGGAACAACGACGCCCAGCTGACATTCGGGTGTCATAGCGACATCAAACCGGAAAATTTGTTATTCGAGCGGATACCCATCATTCCTTCAAAAAGTCCCGTACAACGTCCGTATGATGAGGAAAAGGAGGACGAAGGCGAATTTCTCCCAGGCGTTGGTGGAGGCGGAATCGGACGAATCAAGATCGCAGACTTTGGCTTATCAAAAGTGATATGGAATGAAGAAACAATGACGCCATGCGGAACCGTTGGCTACACTGCCCCCGAAATCGTCAAGGATGAGCGTTATTCACAAAGTGTGGACATGTGGGCACTTGGCTGTGTGCTTTACACACTCCTTTGCGGGTTTCCGCCGTTCTACGACGAGAGTATCAACGTTCTAACAGAGAAGGTCGCTCGAGGATATTACACATTTTTGAGTCCGTGGTGGGATGATATCAGCCATTCTGGTATTATTTTCGACATTTCATCTATAATGCGATTACTGACTCGTCGCCCAGCGAAGGATCTCATTCAACATCTGTTATGCGTGGACCCTGCTCAGAGATATACCATAGATGAGTTCCTTGCTCACCCATGGTGCACCGCCGCTCCTGCTCCACGACCAGTACCACCCACCCCTCTTGTTTATGCCAACTCTCCTCCACTTGACTCACCTCTGCTTGCAGCTGCTCGTGGTGGCGTGTTAGAGGCCCGCTCCCCCGGTCTCGCGACGCTCAAGGAAGCATTTGACATTACATATGCGGTGCACCGTATGGAAGAAGAAGGTGCGCGTCGGCGGGCATACAACGGTCGTGGCGGTGCTGGTACCCGAGGATTTCTGCATGGGCTCAATGAGGACGAGGAAGACGACGTCGATGACAAAGTCCTCGTACATGATGCACGAACCAAGAGAGGGGAGATTGAGACCCGTGCACCCCTACAGTTTACACAGGGTGGGTTACCTGGCATCGGAGCGAAGACCGTCGCAAAGCGCAACGTCATCGGTGGACCTAATCAAGCAGATCGTGGTCTTTTGGACGGTCGTGCAGGCCCGAGAGATCGCGGTCGCCGTCAACCTGGTGGCAAAGGCTTCCAGTTGGATATGGACAACGCAACCCTACTCGGTCGTCGCAATAAGAAGGTAGCAGGTGCTGGTGGTGTAGTGGAGTCAAGTCCGCTATCGCATGCTGTCCACATAGACGATAACTTTCCGCCTGGAAGTCCTATGCGGGTTGTCTGATGATGTCGACGACCAGCTGTGAAGCTAACGATCATCTTCCTGTGTCTCTGCGCCTTAGCAGATTGTTTATGTTCCTCGGGACATGTTGACGGACGGCTTGCAGACTTGGATACCACTTATTCACTGTCCCTCATAGTATTCTCTCGCCGCCTTTCAACCAATTCCTACCGAGTTGTCTGCTTTCATCAATATAATATCTTCCAAGTACCATAGAATTCTTTTCCTTTCAACCATTGCGGTTTTACATTCTCTTCTAGCATGGAACATTCGCACATACTGGCACATACTGATTAATTAGTTGTTCCACACATGCCACACTGTTGTTTCTTTTAACTGTTGTACCCTGCATTTGTATTTCATAAACACTACACTGTAGTACACGCAAAGCTCATCTTAGTGACATTGGATGGAGGCCTCAACGATCGTAAACAAGATAACTAAACTAGCGCCAATATCTAAATTCACCGTTATCTCCAAGTGGGAACTACAAGAGCTCTCTTGCACGATTCAGCCGTCAACCACAAGTATTGACGCTCCGCCATCCCTCGTTACTCTACGTCTAGTCTTCATGAGCATATAGCGGCGACCAAATTGGCCCAACTTCGGCACTGGGGCTACATGTCCCGTCCTGGCAGTGTCAGGTGCATCTGGAAATACTCCCAGGCCAGAGGGTGCAAGCACAATCGCTTCTCCGGTCTGAGCAACGACATCAGGTTGAAACGCAGTGCCACGTGTTAAGCTCGGGAACGCACCTGAAGTTTGACAACGCGATCAAAAGCGTCTTCTGCTGATAGGTCAGCTGATACATGCTTCGCTAAATGTTCCCACCACGCTGGGGAGGAGAACCGGTGCAAAATCGCGACAGTACATAGGTCGAGCAGGACAGGTGGTACGACCGTGGGTTCTAGCAGAAAGGTGTGAGGACCCCGACATAATGAAGATATAAGTGTCACAGACCTTGGGTACTGATGATAACGCGCATCGCTAGGTGACGCTGCTCCCTGGTTAATGTCAGGAGAGACTTGGTCAGGCCAGAGGAGCCTTTCGTTGGCGACAGGTACTGTGACAATCAAATTGACAATCAACACCGAATGGTCTAATTTCAGAGTGCAAACCTTGTGTGCTTCATCAACTACTAGCACTTTCCCAGTCCCCACATCCGCTCTGACAAACAGACGTGTGATGATTTCAAACAGCCCACATGCCGACGCTGGGTCGATGAATGGGTCTGATAAATCAATGATCGTGAGCTGCGACTGCGCGAAACGGGTCTGCGATTGCATATTTGGGTTCATAAAGGAGGTGAGCAGCGCCATCCTCTGCTCAAGGCCTGCGAGCTGCATGTTGTTAAATGACTCCTTCTTTACATCCAGCTGCCGTATAAATTCGGGGTAGGTGAAGTTTTCCCCAAGGTCACGGAGAATCGACTACGGGAATAGTGGTGTCACAGAAGAAAGTCGTACAAAAGAACAACACGCACCAAAATACCCTGGATATAGAGTGGAGCCGATTCGGAGGAGCCGACAGCCATCATGGACAGAAAGGCTTGTGCATCCAGCTCGTCTTGACTGAAGAACAATGGTTCGACAGTGACCCCGTCACCCAGGGGCGCATATACAGCCCTCATGGTGTTTAGAGAAGAACGTGAAACGTAGACTTTGACGGACGGCGTATGTAAACCGGGGATGTGGGACGAGCTGATCCATGCAGCTTCACTAGGTCGAGAGCTGGGACCCCCTTCTCCAAAGTGAAGAACAAGCCCCGACAATGGCTTCTGCAACGTGCCAGTAGAGCGCATATTCGGAATAAACATACTCTCGAGAAGCAACGAAACCGTGTGGGACTTCCCCGAGCCCTGAACCCCACAGACCACTGCAGAGAAGGGTGCATTCTGGGGGTGGAAAAAATAATCACGCTGAACCCGTGTTTCGATGAAGGAGTTGCATACCGTGTTCACATAAATCTGAGGATTGACTGGCTTATATGGAATACTTTTATGGCTGTAAAAAGAATCAGTAGTCGGTTTACGGATGCAAAAATCACGAGTTGTCTTACTGAATGGATAAGATACTGCCCAAGACACCGTACTGCGTAGCACCTTCACGATAACCTGCCGCAACGTATGCATCGCGGGTTATGATTGGGGCCGTGCGAAGTTCATGATCCTTGCTTCTTCCTCGAACGTCACTGATGCTGTCATGAAGAAGCTCTAGCTCCTCCTTGACATGATCATATTGAGTCAGCCCAGAGAATACGTTAACAAGATGCGACATACATGGGCAGGATCCCGAGAAGCAACGAAAGCTCCAGAGCGCTGCCTG
>QFEN01000404.1:4033-15365 GCA_003316125.1 Auricularia polytricha
AGGTTTGCATGACCAGAGCTGGAAAAAAAGACTAGCGGTCATGGAATGTAAGTAGTACTTCTGAGGTATGGTGAACTGCAACTGAAATACTCCCGTTCACCAGTCCAAGAGCAAAAAAAACTGAAGAATAGCTTGAAGGATGACACCAAAGGACCGGAAACTGCAAAGGTCATATATCAAGAAGGCATTGGTTTCAATCTTGATTGCATTAGCTCCCGTCTACTTCACCTTGTTCAAGCAAATCCCCAAGAGCTGTGCTAGTGAACCAGCTGCGCACCATGATAACACAGATGTAATGACTAGGGCTGTGTGCACTGTAGCATTTTGACGTACTTACGATTAGATTTACATTTAGTATAGTTTCCAGATAATGCAGAATTTGATTCCAGAGCGTAAAGTCGAACTCGTGGCGAATGGCGAATGGCGAATGGCGAGTAAGCAGACACTCGAAATATGATTGGGGGGGCTCACAGTCAGCAGTTTGAGCAGGGGCTCGTGTTCAGCTGCGGCGGGTCTGGACGATCGCTGAGAAGTTAGAACACTCGAGTGCACAGGTCGGCATACAAATGAGTCCTGGAGTATGGATTCCATATTAATTATTCAACAACGAACAAAGCACGATATTGTCAAGGTGTTTGTCAGTTCGCTTGGAAAGAGGTCACTGTACAAACCAAATACTAAGGGCTTCTCCTAGGTGCGACGGCTGTAACGATTGTTGGATTCCTTGGAAACACAGGATTACACGTTCCTGTAACTAACCCACCACTGAGGTGCGTCACCGAGCAGATTCGTCAACGGCGACATTTGGTCTTGAGTAGGGCGTTCATCAAAGCTATTTGATTTGTCTGAACAGACGGAGAGGACCGCAATGACAACCTCGTCGTCCTCGTCCTCGTCAGAGTCTTTATCGTCACTTCCACAACAGTGTGCATTTTCATCGCACTCCACTTCGTCATCCCGCGGGCGCCGCTCTGGGTCAAGGCAATACTTGGACAAAAATTGAGGAAGCTACAACTTGTCTGGATCCTCTGACGGGCGAACGACGACGGGCGACGACGATCCTCGGGATTGGTTTTGATTTGACTTTCGAGATAAACCAGGTATCTTCGGTTGACGCGATAAACTGTACTGTTGTCTATAGCGTTGGCTAGGCGGACGCTGGATATCGATTTGAGATGTAGGCGACCAAGAAATCTGTGGCTTGGATATGAGATGGCTGCTGAAGCGCGATATTGATGTTCAAAACTGAAGGTCTTGGAGCAATTGCTCGATTGGCAGTGACATTGAGGGAACTAAGTGAATGGTTTCGGAGTACCAAATGACCGCTCTGTTTTGTATCCCATGCTACACACAATCCACTATGGTGGGTCCTCTTTTGTTCCTCATTCGATTTATCAGTTACGCACCACCGTCAGTGACTGCTCGCTAACAGTGTGTGGAACTCACGAACACAGTGGTCATTCCTTCGTTCCTCCGCCGTTCAATACAAAATAAATTGCATCTTTGGGTACAAAAGACATGTGTATGAGATTTATGTACGTTACCGGTGCGAGTGTCGCAGTCTTATTGATAAACTTGCAAGGTTTTGTGTGTGACAAAGGTCTAGAGCAGTTTCAGCTCTGGGGAGGCCTCGGCAAGGCAACCAGAAAAAAGGCCACGACGAGACATTAAATGACCGAAACTGAGCGCCGAGGTCAGACATACAGCACTCGATGACGCTGGCCAGCCGCCAGTGACCGGTTGATCGATCACGGCACAATATGATGGCATAGCGAAGTTCTGGCAGGTCATGTGATGTTTAGGGCTGGTCCGTACGTAGATGGCCAAATATAGTATTCAATTCAATCCTACCTTGGCTCAACCTTGACGTCGAATTGGGTGTGGAGCTCGGGAGTCGGGACCAGCCTACTTACCAGTTACCACCCTCACGACTAGCTTGGCTTACATCCTTGTACTACCACGGACAAGAACTCAAAGGTTTGGATGTCACGAATCAGCCCTTCTCTCTACAAGACATACGTCAGCTAGATGTGGCGCACACTGCGTATGCGTCACTCAGAAGCAAGAAGCGCACTGTCTCGTGGCACCTTGCCATAGGATCCATATACACATTGCCTTTCTTGACGTGCAAGAAAACTGCCACCTATCTCGTTGAGCTCAGCCTTGTTCAGTAATGGATTTTAGAGTTTACGTGCGTGACTCGGAATTGTCTGCTGATCTGATACTGGTGACTGAGACCCGTACATGACACCGATAGCAACATGATGGCTGGCCCCCATACTTCCTTCGATCGTCGTGATACCCAGTAACCCTCGTAGATCCAGACAGGATATTATCAAAGCGGTCTTCACCGTCGCCTGCCAGGCTTATGCTCTGAATAAGTGAGACACGGCGGCCGTGCCACGACCCAAGCACCAATCACATTGTCTATTTTGTTTGCCGTGGCCAGGATGGTAGGTGGTTGGCTCAAACAATACACAAGCGGAGTTCCCCAGTGAATGACATTTAGGTCTTTTGCCCCACAGCCCTCGACCACATCCGTATGCGTATATCCTGTGGACCTGTGCTTACAATATATAAGTAAGGTGCGTTCCGCCTTTCAGCCCCTCATCATATCCCTCAGGTTAACTCACAACATCAGCTAGAAACCATGACACTCTCCTGGAACGACACTGAGTTTCCCAAACGCGACGAAGTTACAAAGTGGCACGATAGCACCAACGTCATTCTCGATTATTGCCAGGCCTATCTGGAGTATGGCAGCGCCACTGATAATGCCCAATGCTCTTCGTAAGCTGCATTTAATCGATAACTCATGGTGTCCTTGACTATCCTGTCGTTTAGTCTCAGAGACATGAACGTCGCACTTTTGGACAATACACACCTTAGCTATGACGAGCGACTGGCCAAGGCACAAAAATACTGCTATCAGGCACAGTATCTTAGTGCAAAATTGCAAATAGTACGTCGTGGCTACACCTAGTGGTCAGCATGACTTAATCACCTTGGGGTTATAGCTATTTAACCGAGAGAACGGCTGTGATTATAAGGTGTGGGCTCAAAGATATGCTGTCTTGCATGGTATGGATGGCCATCTCTTGGAATCATAGGAGACTGATCGTACTTCTTCTACCTAGAGCAAGGGTATGGAGCGAGAACGGATGCAGCCGATGCAGTGGTTTCAGCCGATCCCCATCTTGTCACGATTGATCCCCGGACCTTTGTAATCTCCCGGAGGTCCTCTTTTCGGTGACAGGTCGTCGCGCCCCGCTTGGATCCTCGGTTGCTTGACCCAAAAAAAAAACATATTCCCGTATCTCTTTACTCCAGCGTTCTGTGCTGGCGGATATGTCGAATCATTCTTTGTTAGCATATATACCATGAATAATTCAGGACTCATTCGTATACGTAAGCTGTCAGTGCACCCATTTAGCGCCCAGAAGTATCGGGGAGCCGAGCCCAACCCGAGCATCGCTTTTGTCTTCAACGCCAGTTCGTTCGTACATCGTAACACGTTTCACAACGGCGAAACAACAAGGCCTCGATGTCGTTATATGATCCCGCCTATTTACGGGCTGCCATAGAAACTCCACATACATAGTATTGTGTCAACAGAACAAGGATTACAGTGCGGCGGAAGCGGTAGGCGCTTCGACTGTCTGGGCATGCATCCATCTCTATGGTGCCTTGCTAGAAGGACGGTCCGTACAAGAGTTACCAAACCCACTTTTGTGGGGATGATTCCCTGCTACGCTGTACCCCTTAGCATCTGATTGTTTCGCTTCTGGAACCATCTATGCTGAGAAAGATATAAGGTGCGCGCTCAACCGGTCAATCTCCAGCCAACTTACCAATTCCTTCTGCCCCCTCCTTGAAGTTCATCACCTGTCATGTCTATCACTATTACTCAAAAGTTTGTGTATCATGGATCTTCCGTGGAGTATGCCTCCGATTGCCCAATGGGCACCCGGGAAATGGTCCAGACCTGGTATCACCAGACCAGTGAGGTACTACGACAATGTACCGCGCTGATGGGTTACGGGAACGAGAGCCATGTCGCACAACTTAGCCGGTAAGAGTTGCAAGATCCTCTCCGATGCACAGCTATCTTACCCGCGCCCGCAGTATACAGGCAATGAGGACCGTCATGTACCAGCTTCTCGATAAGAGAACGAGAGAAAGTCTCTCAAGGGCGGTATCTCTGGGCGATATATGCCTTAGCCTGTCGTTCGACTTGTACAATCAGTTGCAGGAGGTGAGTCCAGTGTTTCGCTCTTGGACTGTTATACCCATCTTTGCTGTCCAGAGAGAGCCACATGGTCACACTGGAAGATCTAGACGGAGCTCAAGTTACTCCACTATAAATGGGCCTTGCGCACACATATAACCAAAGAGGCGCATAGCCTTGCCAGATGCTTGCCCTAGGTAAGGAGTCTCTACGATGGTCTCAGATATCTTGCTAAGTTATATCACTACAGCGCGTTTAGGGTTCAACACCTACATTCTCGTAGCGGCGAGCTGCGCCGGCCATGCCTTGAGAGGATGGCCAGACCCGAGATCACTGCATTACGCGCACAGTTGCGTTTTCCTTGTAAACTGTTCGAACGGTACATGAGTTTTTGCCAAATTCTGGCATTTGTTCATACATTGCGTATTGTGTAGTGTAGTAGAAGTAGACTAGAGCGTATCCCCTCGCCTATCTTGTACACAGGGGACGCCAGCTGGCCAGTGATAGGCATCAAATTTAAACAGATCACTGCTACGTTGTATGAGGTTATGAGCTGTGGGTAGATCATGTCTCTGTCCACCTCAATCATACATGGGTGCTGGCAACACCTCAAGTGTCTTATCACGGCTGGAACTGACAAAGAAGTGATTTTCTTGGAGGCGATTGTCGCAAAAGGAACAAGCCGCATAAACCCAATTGTCAATTAGGACGGTACCTATTCTCAGGTCCTTGTAGAGGAAATTTTGTTGGCTGGGATAACGAATCGCTGGGAAGCCTTGAAGGTAATGGCCTTCAATCATAGCTATCCATATTGCATACTGTCGTCTCGTTGTTAAAGCTAACACAAATAATGTGAAATTTGCGTGTATCCCTGGGATACCTTGAGGGTGTTAGCCGCTGGCACAGATAAAGGAGATATGCGCCTGTAATTGATGGGCTCATTGGATTGTCGTCGCCATCGGAACCGGAAAGGATAATTTCTGCATGACCTTTTGTATACAACATTGAACGGACTTCAAGTTCATCGACTCAATCTGCAGTGACCTTGTAACTATCTTTGAATGCCGGTAATTCACCTATCTCTCCTCGGCGAGCCCTAGTGTCATCGTCGGTGCCAGAGATATGATTTCGTACCTTAAGACGCTCTGGGATGGTGGGACGGGCGCGCAAAAAATTTGAATTATGATACAGAAGCCGGAGCCAGACTGGGTCAGAGAGCCAGAAAGGACAGACCCTCCGAATGTCACGCTGAAGGATGGGCGGAACCCGGGGGAATGAAGTTCGGAACTTGGGAATTGTAGCAGTGTAATTCGTAACATATGTCGCAAGAGTGTAAAGGCCGGGTGCCAGTGTGAAAAACAGTACGCAAGGCTTACGATTTCGAAGTCATCGTCGCTAGATGAGTGCCAGCTGCTGGTGTTCGTTGACTACGCTGTCTATGTGAGATGTGATCGAGTCAATAAACTTCCCTCTGAGCAATAGTAGGACGGACGTCCTCGTAGGTTGAGTTGACCTCCAATGGAGATGCTGGTCCCTGGAGATGTGGAGAAGTTCTGTCAGTCTTGACTGCGGGGTTTATGTACCTGGCATCGTGGTATACGTCCAGGACTAGGCTGACACCTCGCCGTGCCGAATTGGGATACCGACTTCCATATTTGGGGGTCCTTGGTAATGTGCCTGACTCGTCCTTCCTTGGCACTTTCACATCATCTTACGTAGATCGTCGAAAATGTTTCATGCAGTCAGTCTACCTATTAATTAATATATATATATAGGTTTCTATATATATATAAGTTCCACTCTCACAATCACTATCACTACTTCGTCGAAGCCTGTCTCAGACTCATCACCTAGGACAACTTGCCCTATGCCTGACTTCTCAAATGCAGTCGTCAGTCTGGTGTCTGGCCTCGGGAAGAGGGCAAATGCCACAGGCCAGGTGAGCGCTTCTTCTGGAACGCACCGTTTATACACAACTGAAGGACATCGTAGGGTGGTTTATTGACAGGAGTGAATCCCACAACGTTCAACCCCTCGGATCCCCTGAGGCTATGGATAATTCAAATGGGTAGGCCCATTTTGTGTTCAAAGTTTACATTGTCATTTAAAGCTAACCGCAGGTATAATTCTTATGATGGGACAACTGCTATCACTTGGTTTGGGCAAGATCAAGCAGCCGAAAGTCATTGCTGAAGTACTTGGTGGAATTCTCCTCGGTCAGGTCATTTTTCATATTGTAGTAGCAGTTGCTCATTCAATCATAGGTCCTACTGCCATGGGACGAATCCCTGGTTTCACCCAACACATTTTTCCCGCTCAGTCCCTCTCATATCTCTCTCTAGTTGCAAACATTGGTCTATGCCTATTTCTCTTCATAGTCGGTCTCGAAATCGACGCGAGCATCATTAAGCGTAATGCTCGCTCATCGGTGTTCATTGCACTCTCTGCCATGGCCTTGTCTTTTGGTCTCGGTTCTGCCATCTCAGTGCCACTCTACCACAACTTCATTGGCAACAATGTCGAGTTTTTACACTTCATGCTTTTCACCGGCGTGGCGTTTTCTATAACCGCGTTTCCCGTTCTTTGTCGCATCCTCAGCGCATTGAAGCTATTAGATACGACGGTCGGCGTCATTGTCCTGTCAGCTGGCGTGTGCAATGATGTAGTCGGCTGGAGTCTGTTGGCACTAGCGGTGGCCCTCGTCAATGCAACCTCAGGACTTACTGCTTTATGGATCCTACTGACATGTGTGGCATTCACAATATTTCTCATGTGGCCGGTTAGACTGGCGCTGCTGTGGTTGGCTAGGTTCACAGGAAGTACGGAGAATGGACCCACTATGTTCTTCATGACAGTTTCTATTCTTGTTCTTTGGGCGTCTGCGTTCTTCACGGACATTGTGGGCGTCAATGCTATCTTTGGTGAGTGATTCTATGTGATTCCGACGTTCAACCCTTATTTTGGGATGTAGGGGCGTTCCTTGCGGGAATCATTGTTCCCCGTGAAGGCGGTCTTGCCATCTCGCTAACGGAGAAGCTTGAGGATATGGTGACAATCGTATTTTTACCTCTGGTACGGGTACTGAATTTGTCATGTTCGATAAGACTCATTGGTTCGCAGTATTTCACGATCTCCGGCTTGAGTACCAACCTCGGATTGCTCAACAATGGTCTGTTTTCCTAATCATACTCGCATCGATCATTCACGAACCATTGTGGCAGGCATCACTTGGGGATTCACCATCGCAATAATATGTCTGGACTTTACTGGCAAATTCAGCGCATGTACGATCACCGCACGGATTACCGGAATGACTTGGCGAGAGTCCGCCACTGTCGGATCATTGATGAGTTGCAAAGGGTTAGCCATCTAAAACTCTATCTTATCTAGTTGCTGACATTCTTTAGTCTTATCGAATTGATTGTGCTCAACATCGGGCTTGCTGCTGGTATCCTCACGCAAAGGGTGTTCTCGATGTTTGTCCTTGAAGCGCTAGTCCTGACTTTCTTGACTACACCCCTCGTCTCTACGCTTTATCCTCCCGAACGCCGGGTTCGTGCGCCAGTTGGAGGTATTTCGCGGGCGTCAACTGCAGATGAGGACGAAGATAAGAGCGATCGCAAGTCTCCCATAACTGAGGATCAACCATGGCGCTCCCGCTTCACCGTTGTCCTCGACAAATTCGATCACATGTCGGGAATGTTGGTGGCCACTCAACTGGTGTGCCCGCTCTCTCTTGAACCGCCTTCTTTCCAATCAGCTGCGTCGACGAGGGCGTCTGATAAGATCAAAATGCCCGAGGCCAGCGTGGACGCTCTCCGTTTGATTGAGCTGTCGGACCGTACCTCGGACGTCATGAAGTCTTCGGCAGTTGACACCCTCATCCGCACTGACCCGATCCTGAGTGTGTTCCGCACCTTTGGAGAACTGAATGATATATCGGTTTCACTCTCGCTTTCTATTGTCCCTTATGACGACATACCAAATACTGTCGTTGATCATGCAGAACGGCATGGATCTCAGCTCGTCCTCTTGCCGTGGCTATCACCATCGTCCAACTTTGGCGATACAAGTGAAGACCTGTCCAATCCGAGAACTGACCCGAATCCATTCGAAACGTTTTTCGGTGGATCAAAAAACAGGGGCAAGTCCGCAGCCGCGACCCAGTCGCAGTTTGTGCGCAGGGTATTTGCAGAGAGCAAGACGGATGTTGCGTTGTTCATTGATCCGGCCGGTGCCGGTACTGGAAGTGCGCGTCACATATTTTTCCCATTTTTCGGTGGCCCAGATGATCGGCTTGCGCTCGAGTTCGTGGTGCAGCTTTGTGCCAATCCCAGGATGAGTGCGACAGTTGTGAGGATGTCAAAAAGTAGCGCCGAGAGTGCTGCAGTTGAAAGGCCGTCGCTCGCGCATCTAGAGGAGAAAGCAAGTTTAGAGATGCCGAATCCAGGGTACCAAATGCCTATTCCTTCAGTACGTTGCGCTGTATTTCCTTCTCGCCCAATTTCTGACGCATATTTTGTAGAATGTCGTTTTTCCAGACACGTTTTACGGCCAGGCCAACACTGAAATGCGTATGCAATCCGAGACAGCCAACAGCATCATCTGGGCGCGATACGCCAACTCTCATGCTTCGGATGACACACCCCCCTCGCTGCGCTCAGCCCTCTCCCGGATCAAATTTTCCGAGCATTCCTCGCCGATACCGCTACATTCTGCCATCCAGCACGCATCTGCGCACAAGCCTGTTTTGGTAGTTGTTGGGCGCTCACGGCGCCTTGCGGAGGAGGATCATACATTGGAGCTGCAGAAGATTTTGGAGGAGCGGGGTAGCGTGGGGCAGGACGTTGTGAGGAAGACTATTGGCGATCCTGCGACTGCGTTTGTTGCTTCGGGGTGTGCGACTGCTGTCGTTGTGCTCCAGGCTTCGAATGTGGATGTTGACTGACTGACTGACTGAGGGGACATTTACTTGATTTATATACTGACAATCTTCCTATTGATCATGAGCTGGTATTTCCGGAAAGTTTTGATCAGGATTGGATCTCGCCTCCGAATTTCTTCGCTCCGTATTCTAAATAATGTATCATAAATAGTACAGTTATTGCTATATAGGATTTGATAAGATTCCGCAAACCAGTAGATCCGTCTGATGCGGGGACAACTGACTTTTGATCAAAGGAAGATGGTACTACGCAACACTTCTTGTAAGCTTCTTGTGCCCTTTCCAGTCCTGGTATTGACAACCAACGAAAACACTCGGAATATGGTTACCATTTATTTTATTTATGTAATATCATAATTTGTTTGGACTTTTGAAGCAGAACCGGCGTCTGCCGAGAGATATTGATGTTGTACTTACTGTCAACGTTTCAACTGAACCCCACTTGAGTTAACGACAACATCCATCGCGCTCTTCAGCCCTTCGCTTCAGCATCCGCCTCAGGTATTATACCCTACACAACTACATTTCCCCAACGCCGGCACCAGAACCGTCCTTGCACTATTATCGTGTTAATGCACAGAGTAGCCTTCGAATTTTGGAGGGCTCAACATTCGCCCGTTGAAAAACACTGCCCACTCGTCATCACTCTACACGCGACTGAATCCACGCATGCAATTGGTCCAGGTTGCCACTTAAATCCTGCTCAGTCGCTCGAGGATGGCTATTTCATCCCTGTGGAGCTGGCCTTACCCCAAGGGATCATCATTTCCAAGCCAGTGGTATCGTCCTTGGCTCTTTAACGTTCATATATATAACCGGTAGCATCCTAATACCAATTCTTGTTAGGATGCTGCGGCTGCGTGTATTGCCTTGGGGGCGCAACCGTTCGTTATGATCTAAGCTGCGGCGAATGTTAGCGCTGACCGAAGGTGGTACATTTCTTACCCGCAATAGTTGCTCAAACGAGTAATACCTTCGGAGTTCCGTGAATAAGTGACGTCGTTTTGTGTGGTGTTGACGAATAGTCTCGATTCTCAACGATTTTATTGGTATTGGAGCTTTTTGCTCCGTGACCCCCGGGGTCCTGCCGCATTGGGACACTTCGTTCTCGAGTGCACTGCAACTAACTGCCAAACCATTCAAGGCTAATGCTCGGTGCAGGACTCAGTGCGGCCGACAGACGATATGGCCCTATTTGCATGCACTCAATCCTTCACGATTACGGTGAGTTGTAGCCGCCATGATCGTGTGCAACCCTGATGAGAACATAGGAGGCCAATCTAGGTTCTAGTACTTGCAGGTGTTGTATGCCTTGAAGTTCGTGCTGAAATGGATCTCTTGGAGATCAATGCGAGTGACACTTCCCTCTCGGAGTTTCCGTCAACAATTACTGGCAGCCGCAATTCCAACCCCACATTAAGACTCAAGTCAACTTATCTGGATTCTGGAGCAAATTCAACTATACGGTACTGGCTGGTGTCACTCGAGTGACGAGCGAGGTTCGAGTGGCCACTCATGGAGAACCCCGATATGATGAACATTTCGGCCTGCGCAGCACTTCGCAGTATCCATATCAGTATCTAGTGATGTGTGACCATCTAGGTGGTATCAGCCTACTAGGCTATGGGACGCAAATACGGGCATTCAACAATTATCCTCCCCCCATCTCAAAAACACCTGACGTAGTCATGATGGTTGCCATCACGATGTTTGAGCTAGCAGCTGGATGGGCGCGTGATTTGTTCCGGCTGATGGGCGAGGACTTGCGAGGACCCCGAGGTTCGCCTAACACAATTGGACATCGTAATCAGCGAATCGTTTCATTGTCGGCAAAATTGCACTACCGCGAACACCCTCGAACACTGCGTATGGATATGGACTATATAGCCATCCGGCAGACCTCCCGGTTTTGCTGGCAGAAGAGTGCAGAAACAATTGACTATCTTCCAGTTCTCCTCTAGCAATTTCAGAGGAGATTATAGAGGGATGTTGTCACAAGGCTGTCAGCGTGACAACTTTGGGCGGTGATAAAGAACTCCGCTCTCAGAAGTAGTACTACAAGTGCAGACTAGTGCAGACTATTCAAGATACACCTCGCATCCATTTTCATCCATGCCTAAGTTCTCGAATGCTCCTGTCTCTCGAATCTGGAAGGGGGA